>JANHFK010000848.1:60618-72752 GCA_036250565.1 Sibynophis collaris
CTCCCCCCCCCCCCCCCCCTGTGCTAAAGGAAATCCCTCAATTTGCTCAGCCAGGAAATTCCCATGGTCTTGATTGGGGATTTTTGTGAAATTAGTGCCTCACACGTTCATATGTATGTGTATGTGTTCCTGTGTATCTTAGAATTGCATCAGGAAAGGAAAGAATTACATTACATCTTGGTGCCTATATTGTCCCTGTCAATTGCCAGTGAAAGCAATTTGCATTTTGAGAAAGCTTCCTGCATATCAAATTAAAAATGCATTTAAAGTTACAAATTGCTTGATTTTTGTGGATACAAAAATAATTGTCAGTAAGTATCAATGGTTGCTCAAGAGTTAACTTTTGCTTGTACATATGCATTAAATAATTAGCATTTTTATTTTTAACCTAAGTATATAATGGAATATATTTCTAGGCATTGTTTGGTGTGATTTATTTTTAATTATACCTTTGGGGTTGATACCTTGCCATATATAGTGCTTCAGCAGGTGGCAGCACCTGGCTGATTTTGGCTGATCTCAAATGCTACACAGTGTTGGGCCAGATTATTTCAAGGGGGGGAGAGGGGCATGAGATTTTCATGTCTCTAAACTAAATAGCAATGCCAAAAAACATCTCAGAAATCATTGGCAAACTGCTTCCACATAGACTCCAGGAAATGTATAGCCCAGGGCCTCTTTTCCTTTTCTACAGTGGACAAGGAAAAGATTCTTTGCATTTATATTTTAGGATTGTGTCAATGTCCTATTAATATGACAGTATAACTAATTTGGATGTTTTTTTTTATTATTTTGTTAATTGGCATCATGTTTCTCAAGTTTTGGTTACATTTTGAAAACTTACGTTTGTAAAATACTTGTTTTACAATTTTATAGTGTTTTTATTTACACCATCTCCAAAGAAGAACAACAGAATTGTACTGGTACACTTGGATTCCCCCCCCCCCTTTCACTCTTGATTTTGGCTGTTTACTCAGGTGTAGAAGTCCCTCAAAAGACATTGGAAAATTGCTTGGCCTAGGTCAGTGATGACTAACCATTTTCCCTTCGCATGCCAAAAGGAGGGGGGCGCGTGTGTGCATGCGTGCCCACATCCATGAGGCCCTCCGGAGACTGGAAACCGCCCGTTTTTCGACTTCCGGTGAGACCGGAAATTCCGGTTTTTGGCCCTCCACAGGCTGCAGAGCCTTTCTAGGAGTCTGTGGAGGGCAAAAACGGCCTTCCCGACCCCCCTGGAGGCCCTCTAGAGGCCAGAAAACATCAGTTTTCCGACTTCCAGTAGGCCCGTTTTTCACTCTCCAGAGTCTCCACAGCCTTTCTAGGCGTCTGGGGAGGGTGAAAACGGCCTTCCTGACCCCCACCAGGCCCTCCGGAGGCCAGAAAACACCTGTTTTCTGACTTCCGGAAGGCCCAAAAGGCCCAAAAATCAGCTGTGCAGCAGGCGCAGGCGCGCTGCAGCTGAGCTGGGCCAGTGCTCGGGTGCCTACCGATATGGCTCCGCGTGCCACAGGTTCGCCATCACAGGCCTAGGTTCTTAAAGGAATGCATTGTTTGCTGTGGGTTGTAGGGAAGAAAGATCCTAATGGCTGGAGAAATAGTTTCGAGTTCAGGTTCAGATTATGGGTGTTTTTACACTAGGCAACATTTACAGCCAAGCGCAATAATTCTCATTTGATATTTTTTTCTTTTTCGTATGTAGACTTGTTCATTTTCTAAACCCATCGCCTGTTCCATCTTCATTGGAAAATGGTTGTTTTAACTATCATTGCTATCTTTTAGATTCTATTCATAAATAATGTACATGGTGGATGGAGGTGTCTGAATGAGCCAAAAAAATGAAGGTAACCTCCAGTGGTTAACTGTCGGCGCTCTCTAACAGGGAAAATTAGACTTAATCCTTCCTGTGATTACTACTGCTGGTAAAATTGGTCATGTGTGAATAGGATGCCATGATCTCCTTGTCCCGGTTCCCTGTTAATTCCATAATCTTCAATTACTCAGCATTTTGTATCATTAAGCCTTGGTTTAATGATGGCTTGATGAGTAAGCATTTTATAATTTAATGTAATTTATTCAAATTTGTATACTGCCCTTCTCCCTTGTGGGACTCAGGGCGGTTTACAGTCATATTAAAAACATATAATACAAAATATAAAAACAATTTTAAAATGTATTAAATTTAAAGGACTGTCCCCATTAAAACCCTTACCCTAAAACAATACCCTTATTATATTAAAAATGCCTAGCGAGGAGGTTGTGCGAGGCCGGCTGCATAGAACAAGTGTGTTTTTAAGGCTCGGCGGAAAAGGCGCAGGTCCGATATTGTTCTAATCTCGGGGGGTAGGTCATTCCAGAGAGTGGGAGCTGCCACAGAAAAGGCTCTTCCCCTGGGGGCCGCCAACCGGCATTGTTTGGCTGACGGCACCCTTAGGAGGCCCAATCTGTGGGAGCGCACTGGTCTATGGGAGGAATTTGGTAGCAGGAGGCGATCCTGCATATATCTGGGTCCTATGCCGTGGAGTGCTTTAAAGGTGGTAACAAGCACCTTGAAGCGGATCCGGAAGGCCACAGGCAGCCAATGCAGCTCGCGCAGGAGAGGTGTTATATGGGAGCTTTTTGAAGCTCCGAAAATCCCCCGCGCGGCCGCATTTTGTACTAACTGCAGCCTCCGGATCGACCCCAAGGGTAACCCCACGTAGAGAGCATTACAGTAGTCCAGACGGAATATGAATCATATAGGTAGGAATCATATGGGTAGGCATACTTGTGCAGATAACTTGGGAAGGGCCTCAAAGAGGCAGTGCAGGAACACAATTGCCTCAACATGAAGCTGTGAGGCTTTGCTGCAATCAAAGCTTTCCTTACTTAATATAACATGCTTACATATTATTTCCAAACAATTAAGTTTCACAGCATATTGCTGAAGGATAATTATAGTGCTATGGTCTCCTTATTCTTATTTATTTATGTAACCATTAATATTCTGCCATAATGTTTACATACTCACTTGAGGACAATTATTAAGTCTCCTTAAGGTGTGAAATATTGCAATTGGCAAGCTGGCATAACAATCGCCTCCTCCATGCTGCAATTATTAGGAGTACACCCATTTTGGGGAAGACTATAGCTTAGATTTACATGATTTGCAAACCCCAGAATTATTTATTAGCAACAGACGGATATGAATGAGGAAAAAGACTTGTGCCCAAGGCTCACTGCCAATCAGAGTAATAATTTGGGGAAGGGGCCAACAGAGTTAAATTCTGAGTTCTTGGCATTACCCTGAAGGGCTGGGAAAACTGCCAATTTGAAGCCCTTGAACTGTTGTTTCCAGTTAGTGATCTGCATCAATAGTTCTCAACTGGTGAAGTGTGTATCGCAGATGAAAAACAGAAGTAGTATAGGGGAGGCAAAGGGTATATCATTGGAATGTTAATTATCTCTGTGTAAAACAGATGATCCGTGTTTCCTTGTGTCTAAGTTCTGAACTAAGGGGCTGTGTAAAGGAGGTTCAAGGATTGGGAACAAAACATCTATACAACCATGAGGGTAATTGTTTCATCCACACATATTCTGACTGATGAAGGATTGCAACTTGGAGAAGAAGATTATCCAAAACTAAGGATGTCTGTAAATGGGCAGACATTTACATATATATCACCTTATATAGATGGAGTGCTCAAGCTGCAGCCCCAGGTTTCTATGTGGCTCCCAAAATCTTGGGTGTAACTCTCAATGCCTCTTTAACAGCTGTCACCAAATACAACTGTATTTCTTCTTTTTAATTTGACAGAAGACAAGAACTATTAAATTGGCAGGAAAATAATCATATTAATTAAGCTCAAATTAAATGTACATTAAGTTAAATCGGATTATTTTTTTTTAGCTACACCATACCATTTATTTGTCCTGGTCCTGTCAACAGTTTGGGAATGCAACCTTCCTCACCAAACCATTCAAAATCTTTATGTGGCCCTTTCTTTAAAAAAGTCACTTTGCCTCAACTTGTGCGCTGATCTTTCCTGGTCCCTTTTAGATGTTTTGCTCTTAGACTCCCTGTTATTGACTGTATCTGGTGAAGCACAAAGCTTGGACCTGTTCCAGGTTTTTTGTGTGCCTACCAGTGAACAATAGAAGTAAATGTCTTACTTTGAAATATTTCATTTTAAATACAATTGTCCTCTGCCTTGACAAGTTTTATATATTTCTTCTGTTGAAAACAATAAAAAGTCATTACTAGAATATAGTAGGTTGTCAGATACAGTATATCTGAGACTAAGGCAAAGACTTGGCATTTCTGTTACTATTATTAGATGCTATTCTGAGGATATTTTTAATCCATTAAGCAACTTGGTATACATCAAATGTTTGGACTAATATCGTAATTTACTTTTATAGCTCACTGTTGGCTGTAGCATATGGGAATTTTAATACAAATACCACCAGTGTCAGTTTGCCATCTGACTCTTTTACTTATTTTATGTTTTCTCATTATGCTAAACAATAATTTATATACAAGACTCTCACTTGACACAGCCACACCTGAAGCCTTTATAAACAGAACACTGACATTGAAATCCCCTAAACTCAGAAGAAGATGTTTTCTAGCCTGGTAACAAAATGTTCAGAAACCAACCCGCAAGCTCTGAGAACAAACCCTCACCTTCATCCTACACCCGAGCTCCAGATATTCGCCACTATTTCAATAATTTATTTCATTACCTTCCCTCGAATGCACCAGAATCTATTAAATCATCAACAGGGTTGTCTAGCCACCTGCAGTGACTAGACAACACACTAAGTTTGAATCAATGTTATCTTTACCAACTGTCTATAAAACCATTCTCTATAAAACCAACTGTCTATAAAACCATTAGGCGACTAATGTAATCTTCTTAATATTTTCACTGATATGATTATATGCCAGTTGTCCCCATTGTTGGACCAGGAGGTTCTTGCTCATTGTTATGCATACTTGAGGTACTTTCTGGCTAAATTACTGCAGCATTCTCTAGGTGGAGCTGCCCTTTATCATCCCTATAAATTTTAACTGAAATGGAGACAGATTACTTGTGGGACCATCACTGTTTGAGGGTGTCAGTCTTTTACACCTGATATGACAGAGTGGGCATGTTTCAGATCCCCTCTATCAAACAGTGCTATCTTGTACGACCAGGGATTTCTTGGCTTGTAGAACAGCCTCTCCTCATATTTGGATGGCTCCAACCAACTTGGTCTTCCAGAAGGCAGATAGAACTTGGCTTATCATCCCAGTGCTGGGATCAAGATGTTAAGAAAACCTAATATCCATGTGACTTATGGAATTGTTATGTAGTACTCCTTTCCTTGGACTGAAATGTTTTAATGGATTGTGGGGTTTTATATTGTCTATGTATATATTGTTTTACCTCTTGATGTTATGTAGGAGCTATATAAATTTTCTGCTACTAAAAGATTTTAGGAAGCTATTGGATATCAATAAGGGATACATGAAACAAGGTTTTGATGAATGGTAATTTGGACAGGTTTATGTATTGGTATTCTAGATATCTGTGTAAGGTTCTTAGAGCATAATAAGCAACAACCAAGATTTAAAAAAATTATATCTGAAAACAAACTGGAACCATATGCAATTGTTTCAAGACCACTATGATCTTTAAAATGCATAGAACAAATCCATACCATTTTGCATTTGATTATGTTTACGGACTTTTTTCAAGGGCAGCCTTATGTCTCACAGTAGTCTAAGCATAAGGTAATTGAATTGGATGTGTGGCAGTATCAAATACCATGTTGTACATTGTTGTTTGGAAGATGGACCTTTAAACCTAACACTTTCATTTTGACTCCTGCTATTATTTATTCTTTGTGCTGTATCAATAATAAGAAATGGAATGGAACAAAAGACTTTAAAAAATAAGTTGCAAAATCATTCTTTGAAGAGATAGCATGTATGGAAATAGGACACCAAAATTATAAAATAGGATATAGCTTGAAATTTTTTGAACAAACAGTAATACATTTTTTAAAAACTCATATCTTTCTACAAATTCTTTCAGCTTTTTTTGAAAGGCACAAAGTACAATCCTGTGATTGAAGGGAGGGGATATTGGCTGAGCAGAAAAAATGGTGAAATGTGTACTTTGCAACTTGTTCAGTCAATTAATTTCTTAAAAAAATATAACCCTATGCCCTGTGTTAAATCATGAAGGCATGATAGTATGAACTCTGTTATGTATATACTGTATGGTTACAGCCTATGGTAACTATGTTTGCTGTTATTAACTATAAATAAACTTTCTAATCCATGTTTCACAATGCAGCCTCTATAAAGGAATGTGTTCAATCTCCAGTTGTAAAACTATGTTAAAATATTAATATTTTCCAGTGATTGTGAATGTAAACAATTTTAAATAATGTGATGAATTAGGCTACAGAAATAGTCAAGCAAACCACTCATCATATACCACAGCTATTTATAATTGCACATCTATTGTAATCTTAACTAAAGGCTGCATATTCTAGGAATATATCCTCATGATCTCATTCTTAATTGGCTAAAATTCAGTTTGACTAGTTTCTGAAGTATTCTTGGCAAAATTTCAGAAGTAATTTGCCACTGCCTCCTTCGTAGGATTGAGAGACAATGTCTGGCCCAAGATCACCCAGCTGCAGCGGTGAAATCTATTTATCTTAGCTACCGGTTTGGGTGTGCTCCCGTGTGGGAGCGCCATGCGCACGCATACCTCTACTGCGCATGCACAGGGATGTAATGACATCCTGGCAGGTGGGCGGAGCCTCCTGCCACCAGTGCTACCGGTTCAGAGAACCAGATAAAACCGAGGGGATTTCACCGCTGCCCAGCTGGCTTTGTATCTGAGGCAAGGCTGGAACAGCTATTCTCCTGGTTTTTAATATGATGCCTTAATTGGCTATCTTTGAAGAACTGGCTTTTCCCTATTCTTGCCATATATCTTAGCGAAACTAATGAAGATTTATATTTTGAACTACTTGACCTTTACAGATTTCTTACAATTTATTAAAGCTATTTTATACATTTTATACGTAGTCCTTCAGATTTGAAGAAAACTCTGTTTTGCACTCTATTAATCTGTAAATACAGAGGTGACTGCATTCTCAATCTGGAAGCAGAATCTAGCACAATGAGAGCACTGGAAGTCTGTTGTAGTGGCAGCTGTGGGTGTTATTCTGTGACATTGCTCACAGGTTTTTTTGGGCGGTGTCTTCAAAGCTGATGGAGGCTTCATAGCACAGGGAGAGCAGTGTGTTCTGTCAGCAGCTCAGCTTTTAATTTCCTTGGCTGGATGTCACAGTGTCATAGGGTATCTGTCACAGTGTCTTCATAGTGCTTTCATAATTAGCTTCAAGATCTCTTCTCCAACTCCAGTACACTGTAGAAGAATTGGCAAGGCATAAAGCAATCATCTATTGTGATGATGTGTCTGATACAACTTAACTGGATTGTGATAATGTTGGTGGACTCCATATGATCCTAGATTAATGATAAATTTTATCTGTTTAGGTTATTAACAGTTTCATTCACATCATCATAAATAAAAGAGATTGATGTCTATGGTGGCTCTTAATCATCCAGGTTGTCCCAAAAGTGGGTTTTGAAGAAAACTGGACTTTCTTGGTTTTTTTCCCTTGAACATATTTCTTCTCATCCCGGAAGCTTCTTCAGTTTTGACTGAATAGTGGGGACTGGAAGGATTTATATTCTTTGCAGTCATCTGGTTGTTAGCACTCTGAAGGTTGATAATGAGCTGTGACTCATTGAGGCCCTTGGGGTTTTATCCCTACCCTCAGGATTAGAGTGCAAATGAATGTAGAACTTTCTTGGGACTGCTGAAAGGTAGAAAGGAGATAGGTCTATGATGGCAAACCTATGGCAGACATGCCAGAGGTGGCACACAGTGCCCTCTCTGTGGGCATGTGAGCTGTCGCCCCAGTTCAGCTCTGCCGCGCATGCGTGCACGTCTCCCACTGGCCGGCTGGTCGTCGGGTCTCTGCTGCGCATAGACAGGGCATGCAGGGGGTTGCATGCACATGTGTAGGGGGCAGGGCATGTGTGGGAGTCACAAGTGCATGTGTGTGGGGCAAAGCCCATGTGGGAGCCAAGCACGCATGTGGGGAGGAGCGCGCATTGCATTTTGGGAGGTTCGGGCACACATATGCACTTGCTTTGGACACTCCTTCCAGAAAATCTTAGCCATCACTGTGCTACGGTCTCGAAATGCCAACACTGGTTGACAAGGTCAGTGTCTTAATTGCTAGGCCACCATGCATAAGTACTCAAAGGCTAGTACTAATTGGTTAGTCTATAACTTTTTCCTCAACTGTAGTAAAACTCCTGTTCGTCCACTTTTTCTCTTTGCGAGTCCAACTTTTGGAGAATAGTAGCTCTTCTATTTGGCTAAGGCCTTCAGGTTGTTTTAATTTCCTAAACAAACACAAACCAGCTTCCCACTCATACCAGCACACCCAGATGCTCAGTTTTTATCGGCAACAATTGATGGCTGACTGGATAGATGTCTTAAAGGGACAAGGCACCAGCAGCCCAAGTACTATCATTTTGCTGGCAGCCTGTCTTCTCATAGGAGGAAAATTCTTCTTCTCCTTACATTATAAGGCTATCAAATTATGGGGCTGGTCAATGACCTCTACCCAAGATGAACCTTATGTCAGAATGTGCATTACTTGAAATAGCTCAGATATTTTGTTCATGGAAGAAATCCAGATTTCCCAAAGCAATGTCTAAAGCTGAAGTTCATTGAGCCACCAGAAGCTTGCTAGACTTTTACAGAAGAATGCCCCAATTTGATCATTCCAAAGCAGCCTTGAAACTGTGATCCAGCTTTACTTCTCAGTGGCTAACATGATTACTTTGGAAGTTTACAAAATGTAAACTATGATATACTAATTTTCTATTGGCAGTTTGAGTGCAGCAGTAAAATTCAATGTCATGCTGTCTGAAGCAATTGTCAGACAAGTTCATTATCATCACTCAATTTCACGAGATAATCCTGAGTTCTGAAAAGAGAGTTTTCCTTTTACAAATTGATAGTTTTTAAATATGCTCCAGAATCACCAGTCAACATCAGACTGGAAATGTTGCATTCTGATGCTCCAATGCAGCTGAAAGGCAGCAAGTTAAAAAAAAAAGTCACCAGTTTCCAAAAATCATAATGCATACTTTGAATGACTAGTCACCTACATTGCTAAAGGTAAATCCATTAGGAAAGACACATATTATAAAGTTTAAACAAAGAACCAGGTACCCAAAAATGTTTAGGAAAGTCTGTGACAAATTTGCAAACAACGAAGCCTAAAACAGCATTTAGAGTCAGTATTAAACAACGAAGAAAAACAACATGGAGATTTTGAGCTGCTTTTGAAAGAGTAGTCAGAGAGAAAAAGAACAGGAAACCCAAAACATTTACAAGATTACGTTCGACAGGTTAAGGATTGATTTTTTTTTAAAAAGACAGAAATGAATTTAAAGATAAATTAAGATAGAAGTGAATTCTCTCTGTAGGTTTTTCTCTGTAGCTACAATATTACTGAAATGGAAGGTCATAGTCAGGGGTGGGTTCTACTTACCTTTGCTGCTGGTTTGTAATGGGAGCGCTTCTGCACATGCGTATAGCGTCTGTAATGACGTCCGGGCGGGTGGGCGGAACCTCCCGCCACCGTTACTACCTGTTTTAGGAACCGGAACAAACCAGTAGGAGCCCACTACTGGTCACAGTGGATGGGACAATGATGCAAAACTAGTTGGCTTGCGTCACATTAAGATTTTCTTTCTCTTTCCTAGGTTTCTTTCCAAGATTTTTTTTAAAGCTTGGAATGTAGGGTTTTTAGTTTAAAATAATTGGAGGTATCTCTTTCCCCCATCACTTACATTACAGAGCCATGCATTTCCCACTTGAAAAAGTGTCAAAGTAAGCTGCTGATTAGACTGATTAGCCTGCATCATAGCCGTCTTCAAATATTTAAAGGGTTATCACTGGGAAGAAGATGTGGATGTTTTCCCCATAATTCCCAAAGGTAGGACAAGAATCAATGGGTAGAAGCTTTACAGAGTGAGAACCATACTCAAAATGAGAATTTCCTGACCATGATGGCCATTATGCTGTAGAATAGCCTGTTTTTTGAGCTGGGGGTGGTCTATCGCTGGAAGTTTTCAAGGAAAAATTGCATTTTTTGGGGGGAGGGTCTGGCATGGTCTGAGGAATCCTGAGATAGACAAAGGTTGCATAGAACACTTCCAAAGTATCTTCCCATCCTACAATTGCAGAGGACGTCCTGCTGACTCACAGAATAGCATTATAGATAGGGTTAAGGGTTCAGCTAGGTCACCAGGGAAGAGGTGAGCCTAGAGGTGGGTTCAAAATTTTTTGCAATGGGTTCTCTGCCCGGTTGCTGGATGGCCATGGCCATGGAGGGGGTGGCCTAGTCGGCCTCTTGCACCATGTGGGGGTTTTGCCCTCCCTGGGCTCCGGTGGCTTTACTCAAGCCTCCCCAGGCTCCGGACGCCCTCTGACGGGTGAAAAGGGGTTCCCAAATTTCCCGTAGGCCCGTTTTTTGTCCTCCCCAAGCCTTCACATGCACCCTGCACTTATCTGCATCCAAAACAGGCCGTGTGAGGACTCCTGGGAGGGGCGGGGCAGGATGGGCGGAGCTGACAGAGTGGGATTTGGGGGTTCCCCGAACTGCACAGAATCTTAGCTAAAGGTTCTCCGCAATCCCTGCGAACCCTCCAGCAGCCCTGAATAAGCCACGAAGAAGGAGTTGAAGAAATAGTGGGCCATTAGAGATGAACTCTGTTCCTCAGAAGATACCATGCGAAGAACAAAGGGTGGCGAATTGTAAATATTCTCATCCTTAATGGCATTTGGTAGCCTATCGGTGGCTCCACTCGGTGTGTCTGAGGAAGCAAAGCTGCAAGCATACAAGCTTATGCACCGACGGAAATCACAACCACCACTCTAAGGTGCTGACTATCAGAGCTTGATGTACTCTGTCCTTTTATTTTTATTTTTGACAGGCTTATTATGGATGTACATATTCGGCTTCCTCCACAAGAGTCTGATTCCCCCCCCTCCCTTTCAAATCCAATCTGTCTTCATCAGAAAGGCTTTTCACTCTCTCCCCCCCCCTCAACATATACTTTCATAAACATCTTTGAATGCTTTGCTTGGGAACAGGAGACAGGAAATTACCTGTCCATCTTCCCCTGGGCACAACTGTGAGAAGGCAGAGACACAGCTTTTGCAGTGCAGTGCCTGTATTTTGATTGTAAGGAACATCCGGAATGCTGGCTGGTGTCAGCTGCTGCCATTGTTCTATACGCTGAACAGAATTAATCTGCAGTACGGGTAGTTCTCAACTTGTAACCACAATTGGGGCCGGAACATTGGTTGCTAAACAAGGCCGTTTTTGCCATATTTGTTAAGCTGCAGTTATTAACACACACACACACACACACACACATATATTTTAATCACTGTCCATTTTGAATGCATAGCGGAAAGAGGAAACTTGAGAGATCACAAGGTTGATGCTGTATGGAACAAAACTGTGACTAAATCTAGATGTTCTGCTTCAGATACCCCAAAGCCTTCTCCTCCCTGAAGGTAACAAGGAAAACAGATCGTGAAGAGGGCGTGTAGCATCCCAGACCATCCCACACGGACCCTGCTGAAGCATCGCTTATATAAAATACTCTTACATAAATACTTAGAAGGTAGGATGATCATAAGAGGCGCAGAAGATTGTGCCATCTTACTTGGCAATGTGGTTGATGATACCACCCTGTACATACTTGCATGAGAGAACAGCTCCCTGTGTCCCACATTTTTGTGATGCCAACAGGGCCAAAGTTAGAAGATGCTGCTATGAAGAAGCAGCATTGATGCTATAGAACAGACCTCCCTGCTGAGTTCAGATTGGCTTCCTCCTGGTAGCTTTTAAGAAGTTATTAAAAAACGGAGCTTTTAAAAAAGAAACTTTCAGCAGCATTAACTGCTCTTGGAGTTGTTCTTATTATCTTGCTCTCCTACTTCACTTTTATTTTTGCCATTTGGATTATGTGTTGTTTTAATTCTGTT
>JANHFK010000848.1:198413-209082 GCA_036250565.1 Sibynophis collaris
GGTTTTTTTCACTACAACCTTAAAAAGTCCTCAAGGAATAGAAGATGTGACCTAGTAAGTCAACCATTATGTCTTAAATTAGTTAATTAGTTTGATTAATTGGTTAGATGACCTGCTACACTTTTTCCTCTCTCTTCACAGCAGTAAACTATTTCTGGATAATACCAGATGTATCTAAATTCAAGGATAACATCAGTCCAGCAATAGAAGAAGCATAAGAAAACCTCATGCTAGCAGCTGCATTGAAATTAAACTATCTGGATATTTTCATCTGTTTTAGAAAACACTGAAACATCTTGAATGAGTTTTATTTTTAATGTTTATACCATCTAAAAAGAAATGTTATGAATCTCCACATGTGATGAAACAAGGAGAGGAGATTTTTTCTTTCAATCTGTGAATAGGGATAACTAAACTGAGAACAAACATTGTGTTTAAAAAGTAAAATTAAAATACTATTGGAATTATTCATAACAAGCACAAACATCTTACAAACTGTAAAGAAAATATTCATTTGAACAGAATCCATGGACATTTCTTTTTTAAATGAAAATACTGAATCCTAGATATGCAAAGGTCAAATAGCCAGAAGACAAGAACAAGATAAAAAAGAGGCTTTTATTACAGAAGTAAAAGTGCAATAAACAATTGGCAGCCTTAGAAAGACTTTCAAATGAAAAAGACCAGCTTTTCACATATTTTCACATAATTCATTAGCTGAATAATTCCTATGCAAAGACCCCAACGAATGTTGAAGAAAATACTTAACCTCTTTCACTGTTAGTGGAATGACATAATATTTAAGGGACTAATACAGTATTTTATTGATGTACTACTGAAAAATAACCCTAAAAATTTCAATAGAACTTGGATTACAAACATTTATTCAGCAACCATTCAAAATTATGACAGCGCTGAGCTTACGTTATGACAGGTCTACATAGTTCCTGCCATATCTCCAGTTAGGCGATTGCATTCTGGGCACTTGGTGCCCATTCCCAATTACAACATCATGGTGAACCACAGTCACATGATCACAATTTTGGATGTTCCATACTGGCTTCCCATTAGTAAAGTCAATGGGATATCCAACAGGAAGTTGGAAGCTTTGCCATGAGGTTCTCGCTTAATGACCAACATGGCCCTCACTTAACAATAACATCCAAGATTGCCGGAACTGCTGTTGCTTAATGACATGGTCATTTGACATTGCACTTTATGATTGCATTGCTTAGTAATAGACATTCCTGTCCTGGTTTGCCATTATAACCCAAGCACTACCTGTAAAAATCATAGCAAACTTTATTTAAGGGCTATAAATAATATAAGACAGATTTTATTTTATAGTTTTATATACATATATTGTATTGCTATTTGTGAATGTTGCTTTGAAGAAAGTACAACAAAATACAACCTGTTGACCATGTAGATACAGCAAGCAACCAAAACCTTTTAATTTAAAATGTTTAAAAATAAATAAAGAAAAGTAGCACAGGAAAAGAAAGGGGAAGAAAAATCCACACTGTCTCACATTAGGGGAAAATAAGGCATCACACCAATGAATGTTAATAGGGAGCACAGCCTCTCCTTTGGGGGTGTCACAGAGTTTGATGCTATTTCTGCTCCTTTCTAACATCTACATGAAACTGATAGGTGAAATCATTTGTCACCATGGTACAAGGTATCACCAATACACTAAGATGTTAAGATACTCAGCTATATGTCTCCACACTGGATGAAGTGAGCGATGCAGTGGTACCTTTCACAGTGCCTGCAAGCTCTGGATGAGGAATAACAGGCTCCACCTGAACTCTAATAAGACAAAGTGGCTTTGGATGGCCCCCCTCTGTATCCAAGAGTTTATCATCTTTGGTCCTGGATGAGGCTGCATTACTCTAGACTGGTGTGCCAAGGCCCAGGGGGCGGATCTTGCCCATGGAGTGCTTAGATCTGGCCCACTGGGCCACCCTGGCAACAGCAAAAGAGTGGCCCATGGTGCCTCTACCAGTAAAAACAGAGCTTGCTCCATTTTCACTGGCAGAGGTTTGCAGGAGGCCGTCACAGCCGAAAACGGAGCTCGGGAGCCCATTTTCTCTGGCAGAGCTCTCAGGCCACCACAGGTGCTCCCAATACAAGTGAAGTCAAGTTGGCCATGCCCACCCTGGCCACACCCACTCTGCCCCCCTCCCCGAGATCAAACACAATCCTGTTGAGGCCCTTAATGACATCGAATTTGACACCCGTTCTAGACAGTGCCAGTACATAACTTGGAGTTTCTCTTAGACTTATGGCTCCTGCTAGATGAGCAGGTGGCAGCTGTGGCCAAGAGCTATCATGCTATGTGCCAGTTATACCGCTTCCTGTCTTACTCGTTCTGGCAGGCAAAGTATGCTGCAGACCCCGTTAGCCAAAGAATTTCAATGGATGTCTAAGGAGAGGGCCTTCTCTGCTGCTGCTCCTGCATTGTTGAACATTCTGCCCTGAGAGATGAGGAAAGTAGGTCTACCATGCCAATGATTAAAATCCATTCCAAGTACACCCAAAGTGTAGTAAATTAACTTTGAAAGTAAGGGTAAACAAACTGAGCCAGAATTAACAGAATCTCATAGAGGTCTTGGATTTATTTGACCTTGCAGATTAGAAAACAGTCTAATTTCTAAAACTCCCATTTCTGTTATCTCCAGGTACGTTTTCCTAGGAATTAATTAGCTTGCCATTTGGGCATCCTTCTAGATTTCCATCCATGCAAAACACTAAAGAAACAAAAAATAACACCCTATGCTTTCTTTTCTTCACTGCACTAATATTTGGACTGCAAGACATCTGACTAGTATGAACTCAAGTCTTATTATAATAATTATTATTTGGTACGGTACTGTGGCTTTAAAGTTCTAGTAAATATAAAAATAAGTCAATTAGACAAAAGCTGTGGTAACTGATTCTGAGAAACAGCTGATTTATAATCATGTGAATAAAGGTGCTTTAAAAAGAAGCCAAAGCACAGGTAGAAGAAATGTTTACCAATGAATAATGCTACCCATGCTTTCAGATCAAAAGTTGCAAACTATGTGAGTTTTGGAGTCAGAAAAAATAGCAAGCATATTTGAGGTTTCAAACAAGTTGTTTTAATGGGTTAGGTTTATAGCTCTTCAAAATTTAAATAGCATACATAAAGTATTATAAAGGAATACATACAAACATTAAGGTGCATATTTTAATTAGTTTATGTTTTCTAATATTAATTATAGAAGCAAGATTCTTTCCAAGTTACATAAAATTATCTATAATTGACAATAAGAATATCATATTACATTTAATAATAACATTAACAATTTCAGGGAGTCATTTTTTGTGATGCATTCATTTATTTATTCAATTTATGTAGCTACTCAATGGAAGCACTGAGCAGTGCAGATTTATATCATCATTATATCATAAGTCAGCAACACCTTGACAACAATGAACATATTTCCCAACAATGAACATATTTTTAATCCCTATAGAATTTAAATGGACACAAATAAGGCAAAAGAAAGTGAAAAGAAAACTTCCCAAACTAATGAGAAACTATTTCAACATCCCAAAATATTTTTTGAGTTAAAAAAAATGTTCAATCTTATTGTGTAATGACGAGCTAGAATTATGCAGATATTTTAACACTATTCCACGAACTAAAAGAGATGCACATAGAAGAGGAATGAGAAATGAGAAATAGTTTTTTCTAACAACCACACCTTATTTAAAAAATATAACCAAAAAGCAATAGTTAAGAGGTCTCCTAAGAATCTTCCATATTATATAAATGAAGATTTAAAAAACTGCAAGGCAATGTATAAACTTTTTTCCGTTTTGTGTATTGCATAGTTTAAAAAGAGACATGGAATTCTACATAAATGAAAACAAGATACTAAGATACTAAGAGTGAGGGATAAGTAGATCAAAAGGTAAATCCAGGGATGAAATGCAAATGTTACAAACCAAAAGTAAAGACTTTTGCTGATTAGGTAATATAAATATAAAATGCAATCACTCAATCAACCAAAGAAGGTAACAAGATCAAGAAAGAAGCAGAAGAAGCCCAAGAATTAAGCATACAAGTTCTAGTAATGTCCAAGTAAAACAAAACCTGAAGCAAAAATGTAACACAAACCAAGACTCAGGTATAATGAAGGCATTCAAGTAGGAATCAAGTCACAGTGTATTCCAACACAGGACTGCTGTAAATTAAAGGCTTTTATGCTCTAGACCAGGGAGGTCAAACTTAAGGTCTGCAGGCCAGATTCAGCCAGTGGGTTGCTTAGATTTGGCCCATGAGGCCACCCTTGAAACAGTGAAGGACTGGCCCACGGTGCCTCTGCCAGCAAAAATGGAGCTCAGGCGGGCACGCACGGCCCTCCTGAGCTTCGTTTTCACTGGCAGAGGGCTGCAGACCGTTGTGACCGAAAACGAACATTGAGCTGGCCAAGCCCACCCTGGCTACACCTCCTCAGCCCCCCGGGGTCAAACACAACCCTGATGCGGTCCTCAATAAAATTGAGTTTGACACCCCTGCTCTAGACCAGGGGTCCCCAATCTTTCGGACCTCAGGGACCACTACATTTATAATTTTAAATCCCGCGGACCAGTAATATAATCTACCTAATGGGTGGGCATGGCTAGGTGGTCATGTGACTGGATGGGCATGGCCAACTCAATGTCACTTGTGTCGAGGGGGGCCTCACCTGCCTCTACTCGCCCCTCCCCGCCCAACCACTCCTCGCCTGCTTGCCCGGGCTCCTTAGGGCCCCAACAGGAAGCAATTGTTGGAGCTAAGCAGTCACGATGAGAAAACGTTGGCAAAACAGCTCAGTTCAAATTGGATATGACTGAGAAGGAGGCTTAGCAGAACCACCTCACTCTTTGCCACCAGCAGCACTTCCCTCCAGCCTTTGCCCAAAACCCCACATTAAGAGGCTGAAGAAGATCCCAAGTTGGAATTTCTGCCCCCTTCCCACCCATACAAGAAGAGATTTTCTGCAGCAATACAAATGTTCATTGCACGTATCCGGCCCAGGGGCCATAGTTTGAGGACCCCTGATTTAGTGCAATATTAAAAATGCAAATAATTTTTCTGCGGACCACCAAAATTTTCTCACGGACCACAGACCACTAGTTGGTGCGCTGCTCTAGACTATTACAATTCTATCCAATCAAAGCTATGAGTTCTTCTCAGTTAATTGGTCACGTATTCAACATAAAAACCAACCTTAATTCCTGATAAGATTTATCTTCTAATCTATGCTTTGGAATACTATGAATTTTTACATGTTCATTTCTGAATTTCAGACATGCAACAGAAATCTCCAGCAACCTCAGAAGGAGGATAGGATGACCAAGTAATTTGAGGAATTTGAAAAAGAAGGGACATCAATACTCCTTTATCATATGAAGGAGAGAGATCTGGAAATCATTACGTCATATCAAGAGATAAACTCCGCTTTGTAAAAATGTAAAAATTCTAAATTTTTAAACACATACATATACTAAAAATATTATTTATACTTAAGGCATAAAATAAAAGATAAAAATGACTGGTAACAGAAATCACAGCTATACCAAAATTTTAAATAGAGGGAGTCCTGATGTTAGGTTGATAATTGAGACCAAAATTTCCATTGCTAAATGATGAAGTCTTAAAATATGAGGTCATATGACTACATTGTTTAGAAAAACAATTCTGGCAGTCCCGGTTGCCGTCATTGAGAGAGAACCATGCAGGTAATTAAGTGAGAACTTTAGATGGGAATAGTTTTGAATCCAGAAGTGCTTGCTTATGGTACTTGAAATGGTATCCCAGGCAAACGAGCTGAGGATGCTAGAGGCAACTGCTGCAGAGTATAGGCAGGGACTGAAGGCATGGATTAGGAAAAGTGAGTTCCATGGCAAGGCAACTGAATAAGTGCTATGAAATACAGGTGAGCACTAAAGACCATGAGATCCCTCTCCTCCAACTACAGGTAGTCCTTGACTTACAATAGTTCAGTTAGTGACAGTTTTGAAATTTCAACAGCACTTAAAAAGTGACTTATGATCATTTTTCACACTTATGACCATTGCAGCATCCTCATGGTCATGTGATTTATATAAGGATGTTTGACAACTGACTCACATTTATGACAGTTGCAGTGTCCCAGGGTCATGTAATTACTTTTTGCAACCTTCTAATAAACAGAGTCAATGGGGAAACCAGATTCTCTAAACAACTATGTTACTAATTTAACAACCGCAGTGATTCAGTTAACAAATGTGACAAGAAAAGTAATATACTGGGGCAAAATTCACTTAACAAATTTCTCACTTAGCAACATATATTTTGTGCTTAATTATGATTAATTAATTATAACCTGTGTAATTATGTACATTGTATTAAAGTGTATATGATTTGTGGAACATTGTTATACAGACTTTAGCATACCCATATTAATAATGTTTTTCTCTAAGTGCCTGGAAATATATGCATATGAAGGACAAATTAGACGTCAGATAGTGGGCCAATATTAATATTAAGCGTTCAGGCTATTCGCTGAAATGTTGAAGTTGAAACATCAACCATATGGATACAAAATAATCCAATATAAATTATTTACATTCTATATACATTTTAGAGATTGTCGGCATTTTATGCAGGTGAATTTTTAAAAGATGAAATACATTTTAAAAAGATATTTGAAATTATATTTAAAATCTGTTTTTTATTACTGAAACAAAATAAACTCTATCCCAAAATAAGTGTTCATATACAATACACAATATGTTATATCTCTGAAAATAACACTCTTTCCTAAGAATTATATTAATCAAAATGCAACTTTAAGCCAAAAAAGCTATTGAGATGCTTTACAAAATTGTCCAATGACAGGTTTGGTAACAGATCTCCCTATAGTTACTTACTAGGCAATATTTACTTGCCTAGACTGTTAGGTTTACACCCAAAACAGATATAATTCTAGTACGGTACAACTTGATGGGAATGATATGAATGTATTTAACAGAATCATAAACTAAGAATTTGAATAATTCCAACAGAATAGAACAAACGCTAAGCTCCTTCAAACAAAATGCTTAGTCATTATTTTGATGTACAAGATAATACTCTTATTTACAAGGGATTTGCTGAAAAATATTTGGTTTTTTTTAACCCAAATTATACTTACTAAATAATTACTAAATTCTGGCATCTTTTCAGATTTTTATATTTTACAGTGAGAAAGTGAAAAGAACCACCATGGTGATGATGTTCATCCAAGAACTGTGTAGAAGGACAGCCTGATGACACCAGTTATCAATGCCACCCTGGGATAATATGTTATAGTAATGTTACTGTCATTCTCTTAGCAAATTTGGAATTTTTAGCAGTACTTGTTTAACAAGATAAGCCAGTTGGAAATGTACAATAGACAAACAAGCCTAAAAGAAAGCATGTGGTAGGGCAAGTTGAAACACTTAGTTAGGCCTTGGTAAATTGCTTTCTTAATATCAATGTACTGCTACTGCTTGGCAGAGAGAATTAAAATCTCAGTTTCTTTTTTCTCCTCCCTTATCTACCCAAAAGAAAAATACAACATTCACCCTGAAATGTACTAAACGAATGTATTAAACATGTGACGCATGATTGCAAACACTCTCTTTGAGCATGTAATCTATTATTTGCATGTTAGATCACCTTGCATATCACCAACCTGGGCCACCAGCAATGTTGCCCAAATACAGTATATAGAGGTTGCTGAGTCTAGCTGAGATGAAAAATATAGTTGTTGCTTATGCACTGAAATTATCTGTCAGGTCTCCAGTGTTGTCTCTCTGGAAAGAAGTATTATACCGGGGAAACAGCAAACGGAGCAAAGCCTACCATCCACGGCCTCCATCTGTCCACCCAGCAGTAGCCATCTGTAGAGTAAATAGATCTTGCAATGTCCAGTCAATGGCTGGGATAACATATTATGGTAATACTATGGTAATATAAAAGAAACATTCACAATTTTTAAAAAAAAATTGCGACCTGAAAAGCAAAGTCAATGGTAAGCCAGATTAACTGAACAACCGTGTAAACAAGTGAAGCGATTCACTTAACCAATGTGGCAAGGAAGATCGTAAAATGGGGCAAAATTCACTTAACGTTTCACTTAGCAACAGAAATGTTGGGCTGAAATGCGGTAGTAAGTTGTGGACTATCTTTAACCTCATTAATATTTAACAATGTAAAGGGATTCTAAGACCAAAAACTTTGAAAATTACTGTTTTATATAGCTCTTATGTATAGAGTTTCCCATCAATTAAAAGCAAAAAATATAAGTCAACTTGGAATATAGTTTCTATCATGTAAGTCAACAGGTCAAACAACTAAATACTGTATAGTCAGTATCACACTGAGAGGTGGTATTCAGCCAGTTCAGACCGGTTCAGGTGAACCGGTAGTGGCAATTTTAACTGGTTTGCCGAACCGGTAAATACCATCCCTGGCTGGCCCCGCCCTTGCCTGTCCGATGCTCTCCCCATCTACCCCCACCCTATATATGTTGCCTTCACCTCATGGCCCAGCTAATTGCTTCACCAGTTGCCTTGGCCCCTCAGCTGCTCTGCTCAGCTCACCAAAGGTAAGCATGCCGTCCGCTCGTCCTTTGCCTTGGGTCGAGCCCAGGGATGCG
Organism: Sibynophis collaris; assembly: GCA_036250565.1. Classification (NCBI taxonomy): domain Eukaryota; kingdom Metazoa; phylum Chordata; class Lepidosauria; order Squamata; family Sibynophiidae; genus Sibynophis; species Sibynophis collaris. Next base: position 207,098 of record JANHFK010000848.1, read on the forward strand.
CCATTCCCTGAGGCCCTGAAGCCTCTGCCCACTCACCACCCGCCGCCCACCTTGGCCAGAGAATGCAGCATTCCCTGGCTCTGGCCTTCCCAGGGCCTCCTCCTGCATGCCTCATGCTCTTCCTTCGCCACATATCACCCCGTTTCTCCTTCTTCAGAAGCCCCAACCCTTACTCAATCTCCCCGCTTCCTCCCCATGACGTCTTCCTTCAGGTGTGCGCGTGTGTGGCCAGCGCGAAGAACAGGACGGTGATGGGATTGACTGAAGCTTTTTTGATGCATTTGAGAAGCAGAGGCTGATAGTTATCGGCGCAAGAAGCCTGCAGCCAGCTGCCGGCGACTCAGTTCCGACTGGCAAAGAGGTGGCAGCTGGGAGGCTTCTCGCACCAAAAAAAAGATGCAGCGACTGCAGGCATCTCGTGATAAGGGGGGTGAACAAATGCGGGCTGACGGGGAGCCCTGCAGTGATGGCTCAGCCCTGGTTGCCTTCCCTGGCAGCCAGTCATGGGAGGAAGATAAGTTTGCGGGACGAAGAAAGACACAATTGTGGGGGAGGAAGCGGGGAGATTGAGTAAGGGCCAAGGCCTCTGAAGGAGGGAAAACGGTGATCCGTAGTGAAGGGAGAGTGGGCGGCATGCAAGAGGAGGCCATTGACAGATTCAAGATGCTGGGCAAAAAACAGGTAGCAAGGCTGCAATAGCTGTAAGTTCAATATTTTTTCCTACCAGGTTCTGTGGGCATGGCTTGGTGGGGTCATGTGACTGCATGGGTGCACCCAATGTTTCTTACAGCAAGGTGCTGCCCCACCAAGACACACCCACCGGTAGTGGAAAAATTTGAATCCCACTACTGATCACACTTCATCAGAACTTCTTGATTTAAGGACAACATGAGTTTTTTTTCAAGGTGAAAAATATGTATACATATAATTTCACTATGTGTCTTATCACTGTTAAAAATGACAACTATGCATCCAAATTACTTTCTCTTATTCCTCTCCTATTGGGACCAATAGGATGCCATAAAGTATTTCTCTGTTTCCTACAACAGTTATCATATGTTAACCAGTTATTAAAAGCATAATAATAATAATTTATTAATATTGTATACTTTCCAACTATTAATGATTCTGGGAAGCCTACAACAATAAAAGAAATCACAGTAAAACCAATAAAAGAAAAAGACAAAAGATGGACAAAGCATAATGATGCCAGAAGAGTCAGGTTGGAGGAGTGGAAGTCATCCAGATCCATTTCATGCTTTTTGCACTTTAGAACTATTTGTTCCTAGAACCTTGCATTTCCAAATGCACTATATACCGGTATATTATATGCGTATTCAGCCTATTTAAAAAAAAAAAGAGAGGCATATATACAAGTATTGCAGACCCATAGTAGATACATGCATTAAATTTTAATGACTTCCATCTGATAGAGTAAATTATTTAACAATGCTGTTTCTTTTAGCAAATTATAGGCACAGACTATTTATTTATTTAGCGTATGACAAGAACATGACAAAGAGAACTAATCACATACACACATTCCACCTAATTATATACAAAACGGCAATGGCTTCATAACTGGATGTCCAGTTCAGATATCCAGGCAACTGCCTTTGGTGTTGCTTCATACAGATCTTCTAAGGAACAAGAAAATTCACATCGTGGACAGTGTTGCACAATACGTTTAATAGTTTTCATATTAAAAAACATAGTCAAAACATGGAGAATGGAGCTTCTCTCATCTTTCAATAATGCATTACACTTTATAGATATTTTTACTGAAAACTACTAAGCTTCTGCTATTACTGCCTAGTTCAAAGATCCATTATATTTGAAGGGAGATACATAAATTGCATTCCAACATAGAATACTAAAGAAATATCTTACAAAGTTAAAAGTAAATTAATCCATTGTGATAATTCTCCCACAGCTTCCTTTTCTTTCTCTTTCGTATAAAGGTCCAAGTGTTATGGTTTCACCTC
>JANHFK010000848.1:215459-225834 GCA_036250565.1 Sibynophis collaris
ATCTATCTATCTATCTATCTATCTATCTATCTATCTATCTATCTATCTATCTATCTATTTATTTATTTATTTATTTACCAACCAACATTGTTTTATTCTTCAGATATGCTGATTAAGGGCCTATAAATCTTAAAGGGGTCTTTGCTTAAAGCCAAGCAAATCTCTAAAGCTCCTTTGCAAAACAAATGAGGCCCTTTTGCTTCTAAATTGAAGTGATCAGATTGCATTATTTTGTTCTTCCATCCCACCCCTACAAGACTTGCAAACGTATCAACATAATATCAATATCATAATATCAGTATCAACAGAAACCTATTTTAGCTTTTGTACAGCTACTGGCCACTGGCAAAGATTGGGAGATACTATAAGGCTATGTGAAGTACTTTTTTGAACATATCACATTGCCTTTTTGCTTTATCAGAAATATTGTATCACCTGTATGCCACAAAACGTTTCTTCCAGGCAAACTCTGTACAAACTTATTTTGATTTGACTTTATTGTGAGAAGTACATTTCCTGGTGGGATGTGTTTCTTTCTCATCTGGTTTTAATTACACCAATAAACATACAATTATAGCATATTTTGCTCCTGGGCAGTTAGAAGGAAATAAAATTGCAAATGAGTTTCCAGACAAATTTTCAATGATGTATTTCATCCAGAAACAAAGTGGCAAATAAACAAATAACTTTATTTATAAAAGGAGAAGAGCATACCATACATATTATTTATAACAAAACTAATGGCTTGGAACACTAAAAACTGAAGAGTCAATATTATACCCCCTAAAAATCCCCAATGTACCTTTTAGAGAAAATAAAGAGGTACTAAAATTAGATTATTTCCAGATAACACTTATTATGAAAAGATGTATTAAGAAATGTACATAATTATACTTAGGGATACAAGAGGCAAGTGTTCCAGGAAGGTTCATGGTTTCCACTATTTTCTTAAAAATTTGAGGGCCGGAATAACTGCAAATGAAACTACTGCATATTAAACTGTTTAGCAAAAATTATTTTTATAGAAATTTGCCAGAATAAATCTGTGCCAGTCATTTAGAAAGCATTTAAGGAAGACCTTAAGCAAATACCTAATAAATGATGTCTGGGTAAGACATAGTAGTATTTATAGAAACTATGTGAATTTAAGATCTCAGGCTTCCTAAAGTTCCCCAAGGTCAACACTTCTAAGAGTAGAAAATGCTCTCTACTGCTTAAAGTCATTCTCTAATAATGGAACTTATTCAACTACAAGTCACTTTTACAATCACCTTGAAGACTCCTGTGGCCAATAATTCCTTAAACTCATATCTGCTGATTGTTAATGTTATTTAATCAATAGCAGTTGGATAAACTAGGTTTACTGCATCATATGAAGGTGTAAGTGGCCACATCCTTTTTGGGGGGAGGGGACTAGATTTTATGATTTTAGTTACTATCTTATTTTTGTAAGACCATCTTGTGACAAATCATATAGAAAGCCCACTTGTTGTATTATCTGCTTTAGGAAAACGTTATTAAAGTCAAACAACAATTATCTTTAAAAGATACATGGGAATTATCTTATTTAAAATTACAAAGAAAAGGACAAATCTTATTATAGAATACCAGGATGCGAGGAAGGTTATAACGACAATCACATAATTGTGTTTTTGAGACAGTACTTGGAAGGTGCATTTATATTTCAATTCTATTAAGAAATAAATTCATTCTCAAAATAAACACAGATTATTTAAACCATCAGTTCTTATTATAATCTTAGATAATAAACAAGTGAGCAGTGATGTAGCATCTGCAGCACCATTGTTCGCTAAATTTTCCAAAGCTTATATTGATAAAACAGCAAACTAAAATAAAGTTGAAAAAAATAACTGCCTACAGTCTTATAAGGTTCTGACATTCCAACCAGTAATGTCTGGGAGTAACACCCAATCTTGCTAGATTTGGCAATTTTCTAGGAATTGGGTCATTAAAAAAAATTTAATGGACTATCAATAGTGCTTTTAGAGAAGACTTTATAGCCCCCTCCCCCACCCGTAGCTTAAAGAGAAAATAGGGGAGGAGTATGGAAACAAGTTCTCTGCCAATAACTTTTGCGTTTTTTGAAAATTGTGGCACTGCGGCATAAAGAGAAGAGAAGAAAAAATAAGCCCTTAAAGAGAAAACATTATTACTTCTGAAAAGACATTCATTTATATTCAAGCTATAAAAACTCACTCTCATATTTCAGTGGTAAGGATTATAGGTTTGTTTAGTCTACTTTGCTTTTATCCACAATTTTTAGATGAACTGAAATAATCATGAGCCCAGAAATTTATTCTGAGAACTAAAATGAACTAAATTCAAATCATATCAGATAAACATCTTTCTGTCTGGTTACCACAAGCTTTTATCATTTCAACAGGATAATCTGAGTGAAAGGAGATTTTTTTCTCTCTCATATGTTACCTGCCTAACTATACAGACAGAATTACAATATATCAAATATATAAATTGCAGTGCTTGTTCAAATAATGGTTTAAATTTTATTTTATGAGTAAATTTTTGAAAGAAACTGCCTGTTTTGTACAATATCAATCTAATCTGCTTGTCTGAAACATCAAAAAAGTTAAAGTATAGTTTTTCACAAATTTTGAAAGAAGCAAATAAGAGTTTAGAAATGCAATTGGAATGACTTCTTCTGGGAGAATGTTCAGAGTATAGAAAGTCCAAGAAACTAGAAAGCATAAGAGGGCCAATTTCAAAAAAGACAAAAGGATCTACAACGCATAAATAAAAAACAAAATCCATGAAGATATAAATTTATAGCAAACAACAAACAAACATTATTGTAATATGATATGGGTAATCTTTGACTTACAACCAAAATTGAGCTCAAAATTTCTGTTGCTATTCATAGCAGTTGTTAAGTGAGTTTTGACGTATTTTATGACCTTTTTGGTCATAGATGTTAAGTGAAGCACTGCAGCTGGTAAGGGAATCATGTGGTCATTAAGCCAATCTGGCTTCCTCCACTGACTTTGCTTATCCGAAGCCAGCTGGGAAGATTACAAATGGTGATCACATGACCCTGGGACAGTGCAACTGTCATAAATACATGCCACTTGCCAAGCACTCAAATTTTGATCAAGGGACCATAGAATGATATAATGGTCGCAACAAGTGTGAAAAATGGTTATAAGTCACTTTTTTCAATGTTAATCATTTAATGAACAGTCATTAAATAAATGATTGTAAGTCGAGGACCAACCTTCTACCATGAAACAAGAATTAAATATGAAAAAAACTAAGAGCTGTTAAAAGAAAGAACTGCTTTAATAATGGATGGGTGCAGGACAGCTTATTAGATGCTGCATTTCTATATGGAGCAATTAACCATGTACCTCACTATATATATATATTCTTTTTATTACCTTTTAATTCCTTTATTTAGTATGTAATCGGGGCGACTGAATGGCGCTGAGCATTTAATGTCCGAATGCCCTTCCTGATACAGTACCTATGCAGAGTTTGCAGCAGATATTTTCTCTTTGCGCCCCAACAGAGAAACATCTGCAGCTGCCTAGGATTGAACTCTCAACCTCACTGAATAGTGAGCACCTTCATTACTAGGCCACCGCTCTGTACCTTACTATATAATAATAAAAAAATACTTTAAATATTGATCTGATGTAGAGCATAATATGAGCAGTTGGGACTAGTGACCTACAATGCTCCCAAATTTAATATATACGTAAATGGAACAATGAAAATGCCAATTCACTTAAATGGTATTTGATTTCAAAAGAGAAAACTTACAAAAACCAAATGAGCATGAACTTGAAATTTTCCTTACTAGTATCTATCTCATCCCACTTATTACTATAACCATGTTGCTTGTATCTTTCAATTTATATTGTTTTTATTTGTTTCCTAGTACGATTTGATAGCTTATTAATGACCTTGACTATCACTAAGTGTGGTATCTTTTTATTCTTGATGAATGTCTTTCATTCTCCTTATGTACACTGTACTCTCCTTTTTCTCCTTTCCACAGCCGTCCTCTCTCTGCTTTAAATGAAAGTGCATTTCAAAATTCTATTGTAGTGAAATCCATGAAGCCACCTGGTAGACATTGTCTGAATTATGCCAGCAAGTAAGGATTTAGTGAGAGGAATACGAAAAAGCCACAGAGTTGCCTGAAGGAGATAGGAGAGAAAAGCCATTCTTCTTGAAGAATGAGAAAAATGTGGCTGCCTTCAACCAGCTTCCCTCCTTCCAAACTATGGACATGGCTACCTGACCAAAATTAACACAGACGTTCCACCACATAGATATTGTAGAACCTCAAGTCACCCAAGATCACTATTAATATTAGAGTTTATGGAGGAAAGCACTTCCTCAAAGATAAGAGGTTTTTTTGGACTCAGTTTTTTTCACCTGAGGTGAAAACTGGAGATATTAAAATTGGAACAGTAATATGAATAATCTGTAAATTATCTATTGAAAAGGTTGTTGTGAAGTAACAGTGAGAAGTATTGTAATATACTCTGCATGATATGTATCCCAGAGGCCATCTGCTACTGGCCATATGCAGGATTGGTAGAATAAATTCTCAGCTGAACCTGGGTAAATAAAGATTTGCTAGTCGTAGCCATTGTTCACAATTTTGTACAGAAATGTAAGCCATTCTACACATACCTCTACTTTCAAAGGAATCAGGTTGACCGTTTTGAGGCGCACTTCCTGTGACTCGTGCTTTACGGTGAGAGTACGGGTGCAAGAGACAGATTGCGCTGGATCACAGTGGTAGTTATCAAGGTACACTCCAAAGTTTTGGATGGTGGGATTTATCTCTTCCATTAGGACATAGGTACAATTACCTTGGTAACTGTAGTAGAGGCCATCAAATGTCATGTAATGTGGGTCTCCCCAGCCAGTGCAATAGCCTTCAGAAAGACAATAGAATTGATTATTTGCTGGGAACTCCTATAAATAACTAAAAGAAATGGATTTTGAAAATAAATTTCATCTAGAAAATCTAGAAAACGTCAAGAAACCTGTGATTGGAATAAAACATTGTCATTCTCATTTACAGAGATGAGCACAAATGGGATATTGAAATAGCCTGACAAATTTGAGGGCCAAATATCCCTGAGAGGACAATTCTTTGATATTCCTCCAGAAGAAAGAGAAATTCTCACATTGTTTCCCAAGTACAGAATTATCCCCGAAGAGGGACAGAAACATTTCAGTGGGAAATGTACACTGGAAACTCTTCTTTCCTTCCTTTCACTTTTTAATTTTGATTTTGCTCAGTAGTTTAAACAATTGCTTGATATTAAGAATATGATGGGGGAAAGTATTTTTATTTATTTGAATTGATTAGATTTTCTAATCTAAGGTTTCATTAGGTTAAGTTTATTTATTTATTTACCTACCCGCATGTTTTCTTTCATAAGAATAAATGTATCTGTGTCTGTTCTTTAAAAGACTGTTATTTATTTTATTGAGAAGTGCCAATATATACAGTTAGTTTATGCTAAATAGAACTTTTTCATTAATTAGATACTTTATATGTTATTTTACTACTTGTATCTGTTTCATCCATGACATGAAAAGTTCCTCCCAGGAGCAATAGCATGCTTGAAATGGTACCTGAAAATATCATTAGTATTTTTTTCCCCCAATTATTTTAACTATTTATTTTGGGGTGCTTTTGAGTCAGTGCTGATTTTGAGTGACTGCCTGGACAAGTTCCTGAAGTTTTCTTGGTAAGATTTTGGAAGTGAGTTCCCATTGCTTTCTTCCTAGGGCTGAAAGAGAATGAATGGCCCAAAGTCACTTAACTGGTTTTGTGCCTCAAACAGGACTAGAACTCCTAGTCTCCTACCTAGTGCCTTATGCACTACGCAAACTGGCTTTCTTATTAATATAGTATTTAGTTTCCTTTAGTTTAATTGTCTACCAAATAAGATTTCAGCCCACCAGTGTTTCTGCATGCTAATTTTCTATAACCAGGAAACATTTTTACTGTCGAAGGCATAAGTGTTGATTTCTTGTTTGTTTGAACATGGTTCAATGCATTTTTTTGCTCTTTTTTAGAGAATGCTTTTCTTTATATTTTCATCACAACATCTCCTGAAACTGATCCCTGAATCTCTTCGTTTCAAGTTCAATTTATAGGAATTAGCAGTTCTTTCAAGTAATACAGTACGTGCAATACAACACCAGTCCAATAGCTTGAGGAGTTCTCTTGAGCTTCAAGAGAACATCAAAATTGTTTATATAAATATATGTACTCACAGTCACATTCCCAATGCGTGCAGCATCCATTTTCATCCAATACCTCTATAGGAGCAAGATCATTGGCACATTTGGGCTTTGGTGGAGTGTTGCACACGATAGGGTGCCTCTCCCATGTGTTACCCGTAACACACACTAACTCGGTGCAATTACATATCCCCCCACTTTCTCCTGGCTGTACCTGAGACAACAGAGAAAAAAACGTATCACATTTGATAATCCTGACCAAACATGCAATATATGAATGGATTAGAAGAACTAACTTAACAGGAAAACAGAGTCGGAAGAGACCTTGGAGATCTTCTAGTCCAACTCCCTGCTCAACCAGGAAACCCTGTACCATTTCAGACAAATGGTTGTCCAATCTCTTCTTAAAAACCTCCAGTGTTGGAGTATCCACAACTTCTGGAGGCAAGCCATTATTCTCACTCAACATCTGCCTTTTGTTGTTGTCAATTAAAATAATGCCATTGGATTGAAAACTATCTTCTATTGTACAGCATACCAATTCAAATTACGGATCTCAAAGCTATGCACTGGTACAAGGGTGTCAAACCCAGCCCACAGGGTGCTTAGATCTGGCCCGCAGGGCCGCTCTGGAAACAGCAAAGGACTGACCCACGGTGCCTCTGCCAGGTGAAAACAGAGCTCGCGAGGGCCGGATGTAGCCCTCCTGAGCTCCATTTTTGCTGGCAGAGGTTGCAGTGTGCCGACACAGCCAAAAACGGAGCTCGGGGGCCCATTTTTGCTGGCAGAGAGCTCAGGATGCCAGAGGCACCCCTGACACAAATGATGTTGAGCTAGCCATGCCCCCCCACCCCTCCAAGGTCAAACACAACCCTGATGCGGTCCTCAATGAAATGGAATTTGACACCCCTGCACTAGTATGTAGAATTTGTTTTAATGTGTTCTGGTAATACAATACCAGATACAATGGCTTTGACTGTGACATTAGCTAAGATTTAACGATGCTTAAACTGAGACCGTATAGCAAATTGGAACCAGTTCATACAACAAAAGCATTTTTCCCATTTTGGTTAATGTAAGAATCAGTCAAGGAAAATAATTTGGCCCTCTCCAATTTGAGGGAAGGAATGCACATCAGATGCTATGCTAGGAGTGAAGAAACCGGGCATGGAAGTTCGCTGGATGTCTCTGGAGATTCTCAGCCATCCAGTTTGAAAGAAGAGGCCATCTACATTAAGATTGAACAGCTCTTTCACAACAGAGGGGGATGGATACAACACCCCCTATCTCCTGTTTACAACACAGTCCTTTCAGCAGTTCCAAGAAGGTTCCACACCCATTTGCATTATTCAGGTCACCCCAAGGGCACAGCTAAATCTCTAAGTCGCCTCAATGACTCTCAGAAAGAGTGCTAACAATTAGATGATTGCAAGGAATGTGGATTCTTCGATCCTCCATCATTTAGTCAGAACTGAAGAAGTTTCTAGGATGAGAAGCGAAACATCTTCAGGGGAAAACAAAGTCCAGTTGCCTTTTGAAAAAGGGCCTTTGGACCAAATTCACTGGATGATTTGGGACCAGTTGTATTCTCTCAGTACACTCTCTCAGAAAGAAGAGGAGAAAAAAGGAGACAGTGCTAGGTATGTCACCTTGAACCACCTCCCACTATATCCCACCTCCTAAATAAAATAGTGGGATTTAAATCTACTAAAAAAATATATTAATTTATAGCTGTGTTGAACTAAAATCCCCATGATCCTCATCCAGTAAGCCAAAACTTGATTATCTAAGTGAAATCTAATTCCAGTGACATCCAGCACAGTTTTAGCTACATTTTCCCAATATATACAATAAAATAGACCTAAGTCATCATATGTTTAAGTTTGTACCATCATAATTAATTTTGTACATTTTGCCTCACTTGAAAAGACCAGGCCTTTACAATAGATTTCTATTGAAACTTGAAGATAAGCCAGTACCAGTAAAAGTTCATGTACAAAATTAATTCTGACTTGCCCAGAAATTTTGAAAACATAATTTTCTAAGGCACATTCTGTAGATAATTTTCTCTTTCAAATAACTGTTGTACAAATTCTGCCTTTAATGCATCCAAAGATATTTAGAAGCATAGATGACATATGAGCATGGCAGACATAAACATACTCCAAGTTCCATGCATACTTTTAAATATGTAAATAAATAGAATAAGAATTACTAACAATTTTATCTCCTTCCACACAGGGTTTTAGTGTACTCGATCCTGGCGGTGTAGTTGTAGGTGTTTGTATGATTTTGGTAGAGGAGATGGTGGTGGGAGTAGGCGTTGCAGTGGGAGTAGATGGAGTGGTGGTAATTGTGGTAGTAGTGATTTCGGTAGTAGAGGGGGTAGTAGAAGTAGGCGTTGGAGTAGGAGTAGGAGTGGGGGTTATTGTAATAGTAGTGGTTTCAGTTGTGGAGGTGATGGTAGGGGTAGGAGTGGGAGTAGGTGGAGTGGTGGTAATTGTGGTAGTAGTGGTTTCGGTAGTAGAGGGGGTAGTAGGAGTAGGCGTTGGAGTGGTAGTAGATGGAGTGGGGGTTATTCTGGTAGTAGTGCTTTCAGTTGTGGTAGTAGGAGTAGGCGTTGGAGTGGGAGAGGTGATAATTGTGGTAGTAGTGCTTTCAGTTGTGGATGTAGGAGTGGGAGTAGATGGAGTGGTGGTAATTGTGGTAGTAGGGCTTTCAGTAGTAGAGGGGGTAGTAGGAGTAGGCGTTGGAGTGGTAGTAGATGGAGTGGGGGTTATTGTGGTAGTAGTGCTTTCAATTGTGGATGTGATGGTAGGAGTAGGAGTGGGAGTAGATGGAGTGGTGGTAATTGTGGTAGTAGTGGTTTCAGTAGTAGAGGTGGTTGTGGGAGTAAGTGTTGGAGTGGGAATAGATGGAGTGGGAGTAATTGTGGTAGTGGGAGTAGGTGTTGGAGTAGGAGTAGGCGTTGGAGTGGTAGTAAATGGAGTGGTGGTAATTGTGGTAGTAGTCCTTTTGGGAGTGGTGGGAAAACACTCCACCGGGCAGCAGACGTTGATTTCGTAATCCAGACAGACTGGTGCAGGAATTACAACTCCAGGAACCTGATCTTTGTTTTTGCAAATAAGCCCAGTGGAAACATCACATGTTACTTTCTGTTCCAAGTCCTCGAAAGACCACTCAGGAAGCTTCTTTGCTCGGCATGATATGTTTTTTGGCTTCTCACAGATCTCTATGTTGTGCAATTTGATGTTTTCATAAGTTTCATTGTCTCCTTTATCCAAACCGATTTCTGGGACACTGACAGAAATCCATCCAATCCACTTACATTCTATACAAGATGCTGTAAGGAAAGAGGGACAGAAACAGGAAGAATTCTTATTGTGAGAACAATACTAGGACAATAGTTCAAGCTATGATATGCTGTTATAAAATAACAAAAGTTAGAATTAACAGAGTGCTTATATTTGGATCAGGATTTCTTTCTTTGCTCATTAACGTATTTGCTTGTGACTATCCTTTAAGGCAGAGGTGGGTAACCAAGTTTCTTTTATGACTTGCGGACTTCAACTCCCAGAATTCCTGAGCCAGCTGGCTTTAGGACTGCTTTAGGACTACAACTCCTGACCTTTAAAAATTGAGGCAGTGCTTTGCTGCCCTTGATAGTTGCCTGGTTTTCTGCAGCTCCAACCTAATTTGTCCTAGCATTATTAATTGTCTCTGATGTGGAACTATATTGTTAATACTTGTTTTTCTCTTCTGCTCCTCTAATCTCTTTTGGGTTTTTTTTAAATAGAAATTTCTCCACATCTGAATCCAGTTTTGGTCTATTGTATTCTCCTCCAGTAAGGATTACGACCCACAGAAAATACCTGAAAATCCAGAAATTTAGTAGGATATCAATTCAAATGACAGATAACGTAATTGACAGGAATTCATTTAAGTCTGTTTACATGTACCATTTCTCAAACTCCTCACTCCATAAAATAATACTTGCCCTTCCAATTCATAGCTAACAAACAATTTGGTTTCAGAAAAAAATGATTTTGCAATCTACAACTTCTACACTGCAAAAACATATGGACTACAAATCTAGATCAGGGCAAAGCAATAGATGCAATCT
>JANHFK010000850.1:0-15115 GCA_036250565.1 Sibynophis collaris
CCCTTGGTGTGTGTGTGTATGTTTGTGTGTGTTCCGAAATAATTCTGGAACGCCTTGAGCAATTTCAACCAAACTTGGTACACAGATGACTTACTCTCTGAAAAAAAATCTGTGGGGGTAAGATACCTTAACATCTCTCGGTGTGAGTGTGTGTCCCACTATAACTCTGGAACGGCTCAACCAATCTTAACCAAATTTCTTACACAGATGACTTACCCTCTGGAAAAACATTCTGTGAGGGCAACACCTCCCAGATTGTGTGTGTGTGTGTGTGTGTTCCAGAATAACTCTGGAACACCATGAGCAATTTCAACCAAACTTGGTACACAGATGACTTACTCTCTGAAAAAACATACTGTGGGGGGTAACACCTCTCGGATTGTGCGTGTGTGTTGTGGAATAACTCTGGAATGCCTCAAGCAATTTCAACCAAACTTGGTACACAGATGAGTTACTCTCTGGAGACTAACACTATCAGGGTAAGACACTCCTGTGGCACACAGAGCCAAGCTCAGCTCCACCGTGCATGCATGCCCATCCCGCCCACCAGTTGATATTCAGGTCTCTGCTGCACAAGTTCGGGGATGGGAGGAGCACAGGGGGTTGGCACGAGCCCCCCATGGCCCATTTTGGATGCAGGGAGATGTACTAGGCCAAAACGGGGTGCAGGAGGTGGGCAGCCTTCCTGCAGCCTGTTTTGGCTCACAGGAGGCTGCAGGGAGGCCTATTAGGCCCAAAAGTGGCCCATGCGCGCATGAATGGGAGACGGGGTGGGATTAAGATAAAAAAATACCCGGGCAGGGCCGGGTCATCAGCTAGTATCTTATAAATAGATGTGTATTTACTTTTATTACAAACCATGAATAAGATAATGTTTCATCCATCATTTTCTCACTAATGATTTATCATTATCTTCTAGTGTTATTCAACTATTGTGTTCATATGAGAATAATGAAAATTAGCTGTGTATTGTGTCAACAATGGCAGAGTGATGTTTCTGTATGAAGTTTGCATAGGTCTTAGTAAGGAAAAACGCTTGGTAAAAGCGCTGTGTTACACTAACAGATTCATGTTACTCTTCAGAGCTCACAGGACCAATACATTTCTTGCAGAAACAGAAGACAGCCTGCTATCTCCTTTTAAGACTTAGCAGCACAGGCTAATTCCTTCCAACTCATCAATCCTTAATTTGCTGTCTCCTGTTAGTTAATGTGGAAAAAATGAATGAGCTTGAAGTATCACCTATGCCTTCTTTCTTGGACCATTCTAGCTCCTATTAAAATACATCACCAGAATGCTATCAGCCACCACCTGTCCCTATCAATTCATAAGCATTATCCATAAGGAGACTTTAACCATATTACCGGTAGTTGTAAATGAAAATTTACAGATATGAATGTCACCTTCTAAATTAATTCCCTAACTAAGAGCCCAGCTTATGCAGTGGCAGTAGTGTATGTATGTGTAAGTAAGTAGTGTGTATTTGTATGTGTAGATCAATAGAGGTTTTCAATTTCGGGATATATTGTAATATATTGATGGAATAAAATTCCTATTATTGCAATCCTGGAAATGCATGAAAATCAAATTGGGATTACAATTTTTATTTGTACAATTTAATATGTAAAAAGTATCACTTGAAAACATTTTGGCAGCCTTATGCATGAAAAATTAGCATGCTATTAGGGTTTCTTAGTATGTTATAGACCAGTGATGGTGAACCTTTTCGGCACTGAGTGCCCAAACAGGAACGCACGTGTGTGCACTACTGCCCCGGAAACTCGAAGACCAGCCCTCTTTGTGGTCACGTGCACTGTTGCCACAAAGTCTTCTGGTTTCCTGTGTGTGCATGCATGCCAGCCAGCTGATCTTTGCCCCTGTCGGAGCCCTGGAAATCTGAAGACCAGGTGGTCTTTGGGTTTCTAGGGCTCTGGCACGTGCGAAGATCGTGCATGTGAACGCTGGAAACCAGAAGAGCAGCTGGCGATGGCGCATGTGTCCACAGAGAGGATTCTGCATGCCACTTCTGGCACACGTGCTATAGATTCACTAACGTGATAACTTTCTGATAACTGATAACTCTCTGTGGGGCTAAACTCTGTTCCTCCACAGACCCTATATATGCACTGGTTGTATATACATATATTTGCTTAGCACATGATAGATAAGCTGTTTTTTTCTTATCACAAAAACAGCATCTAGGCACATACAGCTTATGTGTATGTAGAATATTTGTATATAAAGATAATGAATTTGTGGTAATCAATAATGAGGTGACGAAACTCTGGAATGTGGCTTTAGTTTTTTTTGTCTGATGTTTTTTTCCCTTATCAACAAATAGTGTTCATAAGTAGCATGTAAGTGAAATCACAAGAAAGAACTTTGAAGGCTTATAAAGAAGAAATCTCTAGTCAAAACCTCTTGATTTTCTTTCTTTAGCTTGAATTAAAATTGAAAATGAAGAACTGCAGGCTTCTATTATGCCATATCATCCTACTTCATTTTTGTTATACACCAGTCTCTTAAATCTGCCCATGACTTTGGTTCATTACATTAAATAGGGTCAATGAGGCTGATTTGGAAAAATGTTTCCAGATTCCTCCGTGGAAGATTTCTGTCTATTTCCTAATCGTATGTTGAGTTTGTGGGAACATCATCATCCATCTCTTGCAATCAGGTAGCCAACCTTATTTGTTTCCTACTGCACTCCAGAGCTCAAGTGCAACCTTCGGGAAGTGGACATGTATAACATCTGGCATGTCAGCTTCCCCAAATATGGCATTTATCTGTAGATAGTCACTCTGGCTTAATTCAGACATTTAATAAACAATTTCCTGGTGAAAACTGCACATAATTTTAAAGCTTGGCCTGCATAAATAAATACATCAGTCTCTTTTCATATAAACACGAAGTGAGATGAGAGAGCCAGGTCACTCTCTGAACTTCCATTCTTATGTGAGCGTGCTGTCAACAATCAAGCTGTATAAACAAAAGTCTGTATGTGCCTTTGCAGAAAAATGTGTCTCTTCCGTCAGGTTCACTTCAGCAAGGGTGGAGCAGAACTGGAAATGTCTGCCTCTTGCAAGATGAAATCTGGAGGAAAGCCAAATTCCACTGGTCCTACTGCTTCGGGGTGGAAAGAGTTGTAAACCAGCAATTAGTAATCCTGCTGCTAAGAGGAAAGATTGCTGGGAAGTATAAATAGGGTCACTGTTTATGCACAAGTTAAACTAGGAAGTGATCTGATTATATTGCTGCCAAAACGGCACAAGGAGGAAAGAACTTGTCTTGTAAGACTCCTTGGGAAGAATCACAGGACCTTTCTGGTATGGTGGAATGTTGTTTGATTGATTTATTCCATCTGTTATGCGGAATGTATGCACATGTGAGTTTGAGTGTGAAAGCATAATATTCTGGACTATATCACTTAAGCCCATAATTGGACAGCGTATGTTAAAATTATTTACTAAATTCTCCCTAATCCTTAAAAGAAAAAGTACATTGCTTCCTAAACGTAATAAAGATTTAATTGGGCATACTATGGAAAGCAATTTTTTCTATCCAAAGGTTATTCAAAAATATGCTCCATAATG
Organism: Sibynophis collaris; assembly: GCA_036250565.1. Lineage (NCBI taxonomy): Eukaryota > Metazoa > Chordata > Lepidosauria > Squamata > Sibynophiidae > Sibynophis > Sibynophis collaris. The sequence goes on from JANHFK010000850.1 coordinate 3,594, forward strand.
TGCTGTGGAATGCTATGAATAATTTGTAGGAGAGTTTGAATTCAGACATTAGTAAGGATTTCATAAATACTATTTATATATATTGTATATACAAACTGTGCCTGCTAGACAATTGGTAGTACTTGCTGATATTTTAATAAAGGCACCTTATAATATTTTTCCTTGCGCTGGTTAACCACTGCCTTTTGCATCAGTTGCAATTTCCAGATAGTTTTCAAGGGTAATGCCATGTAAAGTGCATTGAAATAGTAATAATGGATGGAGAGAAATTCTTTGATTCAATCCTACAAATACCAAGTAGCTGTGTATGTTTAGACTGCTATATTTATTATGTATTTAGAACATTTATATTGCTGCCCGTCTTTCAACAAACTGAGGGTGGCTCCCAACCAAAGATTAAAAGATCTAGAAAATCATATTGAATTTATAAAACTAAACAAATTAAAATGATAAAAACAACAACAACAAAAACCTGGCAACAAATCAAACTTCTAATGTGTAAGTATCTAATCTTTTCTCAGTGGAGAAGGGGAAAAACCGGGTCTTCAAAGCCTTATAGATTGGAGACCAGTGATGAGACCGGTTCGCTCCAGATCTTGCGAACTGGTAGTAGCGGCAGCAGGAAGCTCCGCCCACCTGCCCGGACGTCATCACGGACGCTCTGCGCATGCATAGAAGCTTCTGCGCATGCACAGAAGTGCCGCATGTGAGCGAAGGGAGCGCACGCATAAATGCACTCCCGTTGCAAACCGGTAGCGAAGGTAAGTGGAACCCACCCTTGTTGGAGACCTGCCAAACTTCAAGGGGCAGAGTGTTCTTGGGATCTTGGAGTATTCCAACTTTGACCTTCTATGGAGCTCCACTTCCCCTTCAAAGATGGTATGCAATTTGGAAGGCTTCTTGGATTAACATTTCCTGCTCAATGAGCAGAGACAACTGTGGCTAGGAAGGCTTATGTCAGCTGCATCTAGTGCACTAGTTATACTCTTTCCCAGATCAGGAGGCCTTTCAGACAGTTACTCATGCCCTAGTCTTCTGGAACTAGTAAGTCTTCAGTTGCTTTAAATTGTATGCAGGAATTGGTTCCCATGATTTCTGTGAACTAGAACAACACGAATACTAGAGGTTTGGCTTGTATTTTTGCCTATGAGTTTGGATCAATTACATGCATGCGTAGTATTTCAAGGTGTGCTTTCCAAATGTAAATATATATTGATATTCTCTGACTGTTAATTTTTCCCAAGGATAAAGGTATTATTTGCTCTAATCATGCACATAGCAAAATGAGGCCACACTTAGTCATGCAACTATTAAAAAATTGGCCAGCTTTTTAAAAATAGTATATATTTAATGGAATGCAAAATCTTATATCTTGGGAACATCTATCACCTCTGGCATTGGCAAGAAAATCTGTTACATAAACTATTATATAATAATTAAACAAATAAATTAGGGACACAAGAAAACTACATTGGCTGCACTGAGAAGCTTATCTTTACATTCAATTATTCCTACATCTACTACAACTCTGATACTGGAGGGTTCTACTTCATAGAGAAGTGTCATTGTTTTTACTGCACTCCATATGTTGACAATGCATATTCGTTAGGTAAAAGTAAAGTTTTCCCTATCAGTCATGTTCAACACTAGGGGACATCATCTCTATTTCTTGGCCAAGGGAGCCAGCTTTATCTGAAGACAATTTTGTGGTCATGTGGCCAGCATGGCTATAACCCAAAGATGCACAGAATGCTGTTACCTTACCACCAAAGTGGTATCTATTAATCTACTTGCATTTCCATGCTTTCAAGCTGTTAGGTGGGCAGGAATTAAAGCAAATAACAGGAACTCACCCATTGTATGGATCTCAAACCTGGGCTATAAGTTTTCCAGCTGATAAATTCAGCATCTTTAGCCCAGGGGTGAAATCTACTTACCTTTGCTACCGGTTTGTGCAGATGGTTAAAAAATGGGATGTAATGACATTCTGGTGGGTAGGTGGAGCTTCCCGCTGCCAGCGCTACCGGTTCAGCGAGCTGGATAGAACTGGGGGGATTTCACTGTTGTTTTAACCGCTGAATCATCACACTGCTGCATATTTATTACATTACTAGAATTCCTTGTTCCTCCTGGGTTTAGCTGAACACAGAAAGGCAATATTGAAGACAGCTATTCACTTTCTCAAATTGCATTCCATTATCAGTTCTGTTGTTATGCTGCTCAAAGGTTTTATTCCACTGTCTTCTGCACTTTCCTCAACCTTCAATACTGGCTCATATATCCTGTTTCTCCCAAAATAAGACATCCCCTGATAATAAGCCCAATCGGCTTTTAAGCGCATGGCAATAAGGCCAAGTGCTTATTTCAGGGTTCAAAAAAATATAAGATAGGGTCTTGTTTTCAAAGAAACATGGTATTTACTCACTGAGAAAAAGGACAGGATGGTATGGTTCACGTTCAGATTGTTTCATGTAAAGAAGTTTATTTGATATGCTGCTGGACCAGAAAATGAGTTGTCTGAATGTGAAGACAATACTAACTGGGCAGAACAATGTATTGACTTAGTACAGGTCCTCAACTTACAACAGTTCACTTAGTAACTGTTCGAAGTTACAACAGCACTAAAAAAGTAACTTATAACCATTTTTCACAGTTATGGCCTTGAAAACATCCCCATGATCATGTGATCAAAATTCAGATGCTTGGCAACTGGTTCACACTTATGACGATTGCTGTGTCCTGGGTCACATGATCCCCTTTTGAAACCTTCTGACAAGCAAAGTCAATGGGGAGACCAGATTCACTCAACAGCCAGGTTACTAACTTATCAACTGCAGTAATTCACTTAACAATTGCGGCAAGAAAGGTCGTAAAATGGGACAAACTCACTTAACAAATGCCTCGCTTAACAGAAATTTTGGGCTCAATTGTGGTCATAAGTTGAGGACTACCTGTAGTTGGCTTGTTTATGGAGTGTGATGAAGTATACTGTGATATTTTTTAGGGTTACCTCTAGAATTATTATTCAAGAAACCATGACTTGTTCAAGAAATCATTGCTAAAACAAATTATGTGTTTGCATAATATCTGAACAGAAATTATGTTCATAAATTGAATTGATTTGCATGTTCAAAGATAGATCAGAATGAGGACCTAATTTTTGTACTGTACAGTGCTATCCTACATATCAGCAGGATCTGTTTTATAAGAAAAGGGCATTCTAAACTATTAATTGACTCTTGATTTGAATGGAGATAAGATGAGAACTCTCCTCTGTTCTTTAAGGAAATCTGATTTTAGAAATCCCAAATGCTTTGCACAGAAACATGTTCTGACAAGTTGACAAGGTGAACAAATTTGATACTGCCTCTACAGCAATTCTCCAATAAATTTGCCAATGAGGAAACGTTGATTCAAAAATATAAAAAAATGTTTCTCAAGAATAAAGGGGGAGGATTGCTGGAGAGTAAAATTTCAATCATGGTTTCACAATAGAAAGTCTTCTGTTCACAGAAGTTCACTGCTTCTTTTCAAGGCAAACTTTAAAAAATATTAATGATATCTGGATGCAAACAAGTCACAAAAATGCTTTCTGTGCGTCTCTGTGCACAGAGACAAACAGTTCAGGATTCAAGCCAGAAGATTTGCTATTTTTAGGACTGATGTGTTACTCATGTGTAACACTGAAGCACACAGAATATTGTCTTTGTTGTTTCTTTATTTAAAAATTCACAAACGAAACTTACTGCAATTAAATAGAGTCATAAAACTAGAGGGTAAACCATCTGCTCACAATTCAGATTCTCAAAGAGGTATCAGTGGTACCTTAGTAGTCATGCTTAATTGGGAGGCATGGTGAATACTAAAAAGGACAAGTAGCAAAAAACCCATGTGACTTACCACATGATCCTTTGTTTTGGCCAGGAAGGACCATCTGTCACTTTTCTTAAGTCAGTGACCTTCCCAGCAGGGACGATTTCCTGTCTGCCCTCTGTGGCTGTCTCTCACTTCCTTTTGCAGTACATCAACTGCCAAACAAAGATGAATACCGGGGCAACATTTTGCATCAAAATGGGTCAAGTACCAAATTTGACAAGTTTTAAAGCAGTCAAGAACAAAAGTACCACTGTATGTCCAGAGATTCCTTAGATGTTTTGTTTGTTACCGATCAATTCCACTTCAAACTGTCATGTTTTTCCTTTCTCTGTGTGTCTCTGCTGCTTTGTTTATAGCTGTCTTTCTTTGATGTTCTTTTTTTTAATTTGTAGCTGTTTTTCTTTGATGTTACATTTTTCAAGCCTAGAGCTATCTCAGTATATTGACCAAAGTTGGCACATATCACAGTTCTTTTATATATATTAAAAGCTTTGCAGATAAAGAAAATTGTATAGATTCTAAAACAGAAATATGCTATGTCTCTAAGATACCAGGTTCATTTTTTAAAACAAGCAATACTCTCTATACTGATAAAGCATTCTTGTCATCAAACAAACCCATTAAAACATTGTTTAAAATGCTTGGGAATAGTTGGAGCGCGCTTTAACATCTAATGCAAATGTCCTAATTTAGGGATTGGGAATGACCTACTAATCTGATGGAAAATGGATGTCATATTGAACGATTTATTATGTGTCATCAAGTACATGTCAATTCTTAGTGACCATATTGATAAATTTTCTCCATAAGGATCTGTTCCAAACCTGGTCTTTCAGATGTTCCAGGAGTATACCTATTGCCCCTCTGGCTGAGTCCATCCACCTGTTACAATTATTCTCTTCCTTTCTTTCCACTTTTCTTACCTAATGGGCTTCTTCAGAAAGTTAGGTCTTCACATAATGTTTCTTTAATATGATAATTTAAGCCTGGTCATTTGTGCTGAAGTGTTGTCTGGGGCTGATTCATTTGTTCATTTGTTTATAGTTATCCATTTATATTTTCAGAAGTTCTCAAAACCAAAGTTTGAAAATATAAGTAATTTTTCTATCCTGCTTCTTCAAAGTTCTCCAAAGCTTCCACGGAATGTCAGAGGGAAAACCTTTGCCTGCGTGATTCTGATTTTTGGCTGCTAAAATAGTGTACACAAAACCAACTAGACTAATATTTTTATTTTATTGTATTATGTTTTCACTATGATGCAATTTACGATAACATATTGCATTAGAAATCTTTGTATTGGTTTTAGAAACAACATAATGCAAATGAAGTATTTCCCATTAGGTTTAAGCAGCTATACAGGACTGTCTTTACCTGACTAAGTCAACCATATGGTGGGCAGTGGCAGAATGGCTTTGGCAGTTATGCTCAGCCCTATAGGACAGTATTTCTCAATCTTGGCAACTTTAATATTTGTGCACTTCAAATCCAGAATTTCCCAGCCAGAATTGCTATAGGTATACCAGAAATAGTACTATAGGGTATACCAGACTAAGAAACCAATGCCACATAGATCTAAAGCTACTTTTAACAGAACAGTTATAGTAACAGAACCTTCAAGAACCTTCAAAAGTCTAAATGACATTTCCTCCTTCTTTCCTTTATTTTGGTGTGAATTAAAGACAGGCCTGTTTATGATATTTTCTCAAGTTTATTTCTTGGAATGTGCTTCAGCACATTCAGCACATTCTGATTGTTGTCCTGGTAACAAATCTTTCTACTCTGGAATGAGACAACTCACTTTGGTCATGTTACTATGGCCAACTCACTGTGGGATAACTTGCTGCGGGACAATTCCATGCAGGATAACTCAATGTGATGAGAGGTGGCATTCAGCAGGTTCTCACCAGTTCTGGAGAACTGGTAGCAGAAATTTTGAGTCGTTCAGAGAACCGGTAAATACCACCTCTGACTGGCCATGCCCCCATCTATGCTCTGCCTCCTGAGTCCCAGCTGATTGGGAGGAAATGGGGATTTTGCAGTAACCTCCCCCTGGAGTGGAGAGGGAATGGAGATTTTACAGTATCCTTCCCCTGACATGCCCACTTTCCCCTGACATGCCCACCAAGCCATGCTATGCCCACTAAGCCACATCTACAGAACTGGTAGTAAAAAAAATTGAATCTCACCACTGAATATGATAAATGTTATGCATCCCTATTTTTTTGACATTATTTCCATTGACAAAGGAAATAATGTTGAAGAAACATTGGCAGATAACTTTTAATCATGTTGAGTTATTCCGTGTGGATTATCCCACAGCAAGTTGTCCCATGGCAAGTTGGTCATGGAGAGACTGGGCTATTTGCCGCAAGATGGCCCAGGTGAGTTGGCCGTGGCGAGATGGCCACGACGAGTTGTCCTAGATCCTTTCCACTATCATTCAAGGCCATTCTCTAGGTTTGTGGTTTTTTGTAAAACTCCAGGCTCTACAAATTTGAGTAGACCACATCTACTGTGATGCAAATTGTTTTCTCCAGCTCTAGTACAAGAATAAATAATGCACATTTTCTCCAGTTTATGAAAGGGAAGATAAGGCAGCCCTTTTGACTTTAACTGTAGTAGCAATACAGTTTTCGCACTGTACTTATAGAATAATGGTAACATTTTCTTGCCAACTGCAGCAGAGAGTAGATGAATCTTTGATTTCAGGGTAACAATAATATTATTTTAAATCCTAAAGTGCTAGTAAATCACTAGCATTGATGATGTTATCTAGTTTGGATAATGAAACTGCTTCAAGAAAACAACCAAACTCAGAGACCATGGAGGACCCCTCAAAGTGCCTGTCTGTACTAATATAGATCTGGTTCAAGAAACAACATTTCAATTTCAAAATGTATTTACTTGCATGCCATTATATTTGGAAAAAATCTTCTATCCATCTAGTATAAGCAACATTGGGCACAAATATTGTTCATGTTGATTTTGCCTGGATTTGGCAGCTAAGCAGGAGTAGACCTAATCAATTGTCTGGTGGGACACCACCAGGTATGCCAGCACTGTAAATTAGACTGCAGAGTTAAGGAAAACATCTGGAAGAAGGCAATGGTTATTTTTTTCCCATACTGTTAGACGAATAAGTAGTAGAAAGGATAGCTCTTGAACAGTTCTTTCAAGTCTTGCCAAACCCAGTCAGACTCTGGATTTAAGAGCACCATCCAGAGAGGAGGAAGAGAGGGAACTGATAATTAATGATATCGTCTTGCAACTCCAGCAGGAAGAAAAAGTACTTGGGAATATAAACATATTTTTAACAGAAAATACTAAGTATATAATCCATGTAAAATTAGTGTTATACTGATTTTACCTCACATAACCATGTTTTTAAATTTGATCTGAAAGCCTGTAATGCTTACCCACAGATAAAAGCAGCAAAACTTCACAAAAATAAAAACATTATTTTTTATTGTAAGGGAATAATGACTTCTATATAAGTAACTATTGTTTGCACTGTTGTACATGAAGCCACTACAACTTTATTTATTTGCATATACATACCTTTGCCAAATGAAGTCCAAACATATTGAATGAAAAGCTCTAGAATTTGCCTTTTAGAAAACCTGTCTTTAAAACCATCCTTCTGCTTTGCAAAGAAAAAGGAAATAAACCCATTTTAGTTGAATTTTAGACATATACAATCAAGCATTTTTACATAAGAAATGAATCTTGATATGGAAATTGGCACAATCTAAGTCTACCGAAAAAAGCCTATAATATTTGCAGGTATCCAAAACAAACTACTATGCAATTCCCACTCTCCATTATTTGGATTAGAATTAAATTTATAGTATACTATCTTTTACATTAATTTTTTAAAAAGAACAATGAGACCGATTTAGTTAGATGAATGAAAAGACTATGATTCTATTAAAGAGACAGAAACAAAACAAAGAATTATAAAAATGAGACATAATTTTCTTCCACCAAACAAATACTATCAGCCTATGGACTCTGACTATAGATTTAAAGCACATATGAAATAATTCAAGAATAATTATGTCTGAGAGATACCATTGAGTCTAATAGATCTTTATTTATTTTTTTACATTTCCAGGTCCCTGATTAATTTGTTTTCATTTTTGGTATTTCCACATTCTAGTAAAATTTTACTATTTTTCTGTTATATCTAAATAGCAATATTATATTTATTTTATACATATATCTAATTGACAGATTTCATGATTCAATGAGTGTAATGAGTTTAAAAATCTGAAAATTATATTTGACAGGGTATAGGAAATCAGTAATTATAAATTAAAAATAAATGGCGAAAAACCTTGAACAAAGATTAATTTGTGGGTTATGGTAGAATTTACACTAACAATGGGAGAATAGATAAAGAAAGATATGAGTGTATATTATTTTATATGAACTTCAGTAATGCTTCATCTTATTTTAGTTGATTATTTGTGAATCTATATTCTATTTGTTTAGCATCTGAATTGAGGTGAAGCTGTTAGTTGAGGATGAAGTCTATGAAAAATGTCCAAATGCTGAAGAATTTTATGGGTTTTAATTTCTAGTGAATGATCTATTCTGCATTTAAAATACAAATATGCTAATTGGAAAACTGAAGCATACTTTAGGTTAAAACTTGTATAAAAAGGATAAAGGTAAAGGTTTCCCGTGTCCAGTTGTTTTTGACTCTAGGGAACAGTGGTCATCTCTATTTCTTAGCCAAAGGAGCCAGCATTGTCCGAAGACACTTCGGACACTTGTGGCCAGTGTGACTATACGATGAGGTGCACAAAATGTTCTTACCTTTCTACCAAAGTGGTATCTATTTATTTGCTCGCACTTTCATGATTTCAAACTGCTAGCTGGGCAAATAACAGGAGCTCACCTCATTGCTTAGCATTCGAGTTTTGAACCCAGTCCTGTCAGCTTTCCAGCTTATAAACTCAGTGTCCTTAACCGCTGAACCATCCAAAAATTAAAAGAGAAAGATGAGAAAAGAAATAGAATTGGATTTCAGATGGCAAGGATCTGTAAGGCATCACTTTGAAGAAACTGGAACACATTTCCTCACAGGAAGATTTGTATTGGTCACGTGGAAGGAAATTATATTCTCTGAATTTACATCCATATGTCAATATTGTTGCAGCCTCTAAATTGCATTTTGATCAAATTATCTTATGCTTTGCCTCTAGATTTTAACTGTATTCAGAGTAAACCTCTTAAATTAATTGGACAAACATTTTGGACTTTCCTACTCTACCTTAATTTCAATAGGTTTATTCAAACAATATATACAGTGTATACAGAGTGTGTGTGTGTGTGTGTGTGTGTACATTCCATTGGATATTCTAAACAGGGTATTCTATTTCTCTTTTCCATTCACCAAAACACTCTCTCACTCTCTCTCTCCTTCCCTTCCCCCTCCCTCTCTCTTTCTCTCTCTCCTTATAATGTAGATGCACAAAAATACAACTTAAAATATAATATAAAGAGAGAAGCCTCACTTTCATAGTAGAAGCCATATAAAACACTAACCGTAGGTACATTTTTAAAGTGCTCCCTCCTTTGAAGTGGAATCTTAATGACTGGGTGGATATGAACTAACTTCCTTCCTCCCTTCCTTCCTTCCTTCCTTCCTCAAAATGAAGAAAGAAGGACAGAAGTGGAAACATTCATGGACAGATATGTAAAAATGCTGCAGGTGGAACTTCGATGTAATATATTTGTACAAACAAAAGAAAATATATATATAATGATTCCATCTCAAACCCAAATGCTATATTTTGCTCATCTGGAAAATCACTGCTGCAGAAAAGGGCAGGTGTGGGAAGAATCTATTTTCCTATACTGCCTGTGTTTTTAATGTCTAGGGATATTAGTCCACACTCTTTTCAAGTTTGCTAATGCTTTGCATATTGGAATGTGATATTGATGGTTATTTATGTCCTGAAACTCTCACCTCTTCTTCTAAAATATGTATAAAACATCTGGAATCCATATGAAACATTTACTTATTCAGTTTAGTGAAGGCCTTATCAGATATGACAGAACAAGTCAGAGGATCAGAAAGAATAATTTGGTAATTCTAAGAAAAGGATAAGTAATTAATATTCTCTGACTTTAGGGACAAAATAAAATTATCATTCAAACCATCTGGTTTTTCAAGCATTATTTTGACCCATGTTAACAATAATGTTAATGGAGAATCTATAGGCTTACTTACACGCAGTCCATTCCTGGATTTTGAAGGCTATTAAATTTATTATAGTAGCATGAACCTAATGACATTAGGAATCCATTGGACAATTAAATACCCTAACAACAATTAAATATTTCCCCTTCCCTTACAACTTTCTTCCAGGTTTCCAGATGTTTTTAAAAGGCCAATGTAATGAAGCATAAAAAGCACAGACATATCAAAACCAAATTAAAAGAAACAATTAGGTAGTAAGAAAAAAAAATCAGAAAGAAATCTTCTACAAAAGTATTCTAACATGTTTATTTTCCTCCTCCACAGAACTTAAAATCTTCTTTCAAAATTTATATTTGTTTAGTTACAATTTTAAATGGACATGAATATCAAAAGTCAGATGTTTGAAGACATTATATAAAGTCATTTTAAATTAAAGCTGCCTAGAATTGCCAGAGTAGCCAAGATAGACATAAATGTAATAATAAAATAAATAATACCTAAATAAAATAATAAAAATAATAATAAAAATGGCAAAACGGATGACAGAGTAATGGTTAACAGCAGAGTTACAATGCAAATGAACAGCTTAAAGAGATGATGAGAAAGGAGGGGAAGAAGGCTAAGGAGGCAAAGATGAAATAATGGACCTACTGGACAAAAATGAAATTAATGTCAAACTATATTACTGTAAGTGAGATAGAAAACATACTAATATTGGCAGTAATTGAAACAAAGAAAATGGGAACGGAAGAGTAGCTTTGCTGTTGGTGAAGATAACAGTTCCTACCTCTATGATGGTAAGAAATGTATTATTTTTAGTTGCAAAGTGATGTCAGCAAGGAAGCAAGACTAAGTTATGGGAATTAGCTTTCCTTTCCCTCTGTGTTCTTTCTTATATCCTTTATTGCCATCTAATGTTAGAGAGGTGACTTGTATGTTAAAAAAAGAAAGCATCACCCAAAAAAGACACATATTTTCTAAAAGGTGCGTATAATAATTCATCAATTATTCATAATTGTATATGAAATATTTAAAAAAATTATAACACAGCTATAAAAATGACCACAGCACTGTGTGATTTAAGACCCTGTTCGGTCTTCCATTGGTGCATTTAAAACTTCTAGTTTCCATTCTTGCCTTGTGGGTCAAGTACGTGTTTCTTTTTTTATATATATAAAAATAATTTTTATTTTTTTTAAAACAAAAAACAAACATAAAACCATTTTTACAAGTTACATACAGTGTGTCAGTTGGTTACAAATCTTTTGTGCTTCCTCTTATACCTATGTCCATACCAATATGTTGTTATCATTATTAATCATTCATTTAACTATGACTATTACTATGTCATTTTATGCTAAATAAATAAATAAATAAATAATTTTATTTCTATCCCGCCCTTCTCCCTATTGGGACTCAGGGCGGCGTACAAGTC
>JANHFK010000852.1:15314-25929 GCA_036250565.1 Sibynophis collaris
ATGTGGTTTTATATACTGTAAGGCGCCTTGAGTCGCCATGGGCGAATAGGTGGCAACATAAATTAAATAAATAAAATAAATAAATAAAATAAATAAATTTCTCACTTATGACCATTGCAGCATCCCCTCTGTCATATGATTTACATGCAGATGCTTGACAGCTGGTTCATATTTCTGGCAACTGCAGTGTCCCGAGATCATGTGATCCATTTTTGGGACCTTCTGACAAGCAAAGTCAACAGGGAAGCCAGATTCACTTAACAATCGTGTTACTAATTTAACAACTGCAGCAACTCACTTAACATATGTGGCAAGAAAAGTGGTAAAATGACGCAAAACTCACTTAACAAATTTCTCACTTGGCAATAGAAAAAAAATCAGATAAGGCTTTAAAAAGTAGGAAGGAAATAAAAATACCAATTCAAAAGAGTAATTGGGAAAATTCCCTCCTACTCAACTTATAAAAGACACTTGTTAAGATTCTGAAGAAATTCAAGACAAGTAAGATTATCCGAATGGAATTAAACAGCAAGATTATTTAGAAAGTGGAAGAGAAATTGGGTAGCACTATTCTAGAGGTTGAAAAGGATAGGAACAAGTACATTTGATTAGTCTAAATTTACCTACAGTTACAAACTTCTAATCAGATATAGCGATAACAAGCATTCTAGCTTAACCTGCAATATGCAAAAGCCTCTATGTCAATAGTGAAAGCAACTGGATTCATTTGACACTGCACATGTATTTGCAAATGCAAATATTCTCTATGAGATTTTCAACAGCCGACAAATTCAAAAGAAGCATGTTTTACAGTGTTAAAAGCATCGTACATACATACGAACTGGATCTGTATCACTCTTCCCAGAAGGCAGCAGATTTACAGACACAAGGGCTATCAAATGTGATCAAAATCAAATTCTTGTTCTAATTATTGCACTAATATTGCACTAATATTGCAACTAATATTGCACTAATAAAACTATTACAGTCATCACAGGACTAAGGGAGTGATGCTTTTATGGAAGTCATTTGGAATTGGCATCCTGTTGTCATGAACTCATTAGTCATTGTCCCTATTCACCTGCACTAATATGTCATTTTATCAAGTGTAACATCAGTGCCCTAATTTGAAGAGGCACATTCTGTTATTATTAGGGTCAAGTATATATTAAATGGTTGGATGAGAATTCAGCTTAGCCTCTTTGGAATTACGGCTTTACAAAATGTTAATTGCTAACATTTAATTGTTAATTCTAATTTAATATACCACAATGTATAAAATGATTTGAATCCAATTCAAATTAGACTTGGAAGCATATTTTCTTCCAGAAATCAGAATCAGTAAAATTAAGGATGCTCTTAAATTCCAGAAGCACACTGAATGTACAGTATTTGTGGATTCCTGGAAAGCATCTGGGGCCTCTCTAATCTATTAAGACTATAAATCACCGAGTTCTCATCAGGAATTGGAAGAGACCATGTGGAATGCAAGTGGAATATACACAATTTTATCCTTGGAGACAATTTAGAAAAATTATCAAGCTGCAGTTAAGCATGTTTAATGAAATCTGAATATATGCCATATATTTCTCCAGTTCATTTTCCTAATATTGGCACATTCACATTGGATATCGTAGGTTTGTATAAATCAGCCTTGTTTCAATTTGTATGGGATAATTGAAATTCAAAGGGTGGATAATAATACTTTAGGCTTATGAGTCAAGATTTGAGACACTTGAAGATTCAAGATTTGATCTGAAAAATAATATATCCATAGTCTATAATGTAAAAAATTCCAAATGCTTGAAGCTACATCATTTTTCATCAGAAAAATTGCAGGGATGATAGAATATGTCAGAAAACGTTAACAGTGAATATTAATAACACATTAATAAATGAACCGTATATCAGTACATTAATGCATAAAGCCAATCAGTATATTTTCATCAATATATTACTTTTATTTCATGTACTTATGTGAATGGACATATTTGAATGTTACATGGGAAAGTAGTATTTTCCTAGTAAAACCAATACAAGATATTCCACATGGACAATTTAAGGCACATGGAAAAAGAGACTTGTGATAATAGACTATATTTGGAATTGGCAATCTGCTTGGTTCCAATTGGTTTGGAATTGGGTCTATTATGGGATTGCCATATTTCCTTCGGTTGCTGGACTCTCCACCTCTCCTGCAGCCATTTAGTTTGGGTTGGTTTTTTTAACATATAAGTTAATTAATAGTCTTAAGAGTGCTCATTGCCTTGTGCAATCCAAAACATATGATAAATGGAAATTGTATGCACACTACTCATGTTCTTGAATTCTTCTTCCACTTGTTCAATGCTATGGAATGGTTGATCCTGGGGACCTTTTGTTAGAATGAGTAAATTCTCTGTATCTTATCAAATACCTAGGTGTATACTTATCCACCTATGTCTACACAGGGAAAACCCTTCCAGCTCTTATCCAAATAACCACAAGATAGCAGCCAAATGGTACATTAATTCTGAATCTCTGCTATTAAGTGGTCAACAGGTAGACTATTCAATCAAGGGGTTAATCATTATGAGCTGTGGTGTCTCAGTGGTTAGAATGCAGTACTACAGGCTACTTCTGCTGATTGCAGGCTGCCAGTAGTTTGGCAATTTGAGTCTCAAGGTTGACTCACCTCCCATCCTACTGAGGTCTGTAAAATGAAGACTCCGATTGTTGTGGGCAATATGCTGATTCTGTAAACCACTTAGAGAGGGCTATAAAGCACTGTGAAGTGGTATATAAGTCTAAGGACTATTGCTATTGCTTTATTTTGCAAAAATTACATAGAGGTGTTCCAAAACATGCCACAATTTAACATAACTCCCTTACGCACCTAAACTCCAAGAATACATATTCAGTAGTAGCAGAAATCAGGGAACCATTGCAATGCAGTCAAGAAAGATAAACTGCTTACCACCATCTAGTGGTTGTTAGACAGATAGAATGACATTCCTTTGGGGAGGGGGAATTGAGCAAAACCGATTAGGTGAATTTTCCAGATCATTCCAGCACCAACCAGCACACCTTTTATATATTTTCTCTTCCTGCAGTTAAGCGAGGGGAAACCACCAATTACTTCTCTTATGCAATGTGTGCATTTTGGATCCATGATAAGGGCAAGCTGTAGCAATAACTTTTAAGGTGAAGGAATTCCTCCTGATTCTAGAGCAGGTAGAAAACACAGGCAAAGCAGCTGTGTAGACGGGCCCTATTTTCTGGATAAATGAAATGAACAATTAGTAGTACTGAAGGTGGTTTTTGGCTTTCAGCATGGTACAAACTGTAACCTTGCCAAGTTTCAGCTGGATTATCTTCAAGGGTTTATGCAAAATGCCCAGCTATCTCTTTTAGGATAGAAATAGTATAAATGAGGAAAGGATACTGTTAACAGCCTTCACATTGTACAATAAAGAATAACAGAGAAATATATAACATGTATATATATGATAGCCTTCCAGCTGGTTTTCTGCCTGTTTTGTTACCTCTGATCATTTGGAGTTTTTAGTGGCTGGGAGAGCTAACAAAATTGTTGGCACATTGATTACTCCTGGAAAAGATCCCTTCCGCATAGGCCTGGGTGGCATCCCTGGGTGAGCAGGACACACGGGCCAATCCATGAAAGGAATTGGAAAAATAGTTTCTGATTTAGCCTTGCAGAGTGTAAAGCTTTGCTGTCTCTAATGCCTGGTTTTTCATGAATGACCAAAGTTTGGAATAGGTGGTTGGCCAGTTTGATCCTGCCTGAAAAAGATCTCTTCATTATAGACAGGGATTAGTTGTGTCTGACTTGTGTCCTACTGGCCTTATTCTGTGTTTATTTGCTTGTGCAGCATCAGAAGCAAGATGACGCCAAGAGATAACAGTGCAAGCCTCGGTGAAAAAGGATGGCATTAAAAATTAGGATTTATCTTTGCTATTCTGCCCTTATTTGCAGAGCAGCAAAACTTCGGGCTAATGCCTATGTTAACCTGGCATCCAATCACTCATGATGAAGATCCTAGTCCAGTCTTGTATAAGGCTGAACAGGAGCTCGTATTCAGAGTGTTGAGAGTGAAATGAACCCCTAATTAGGTAATCAAGATCAAGACAAAATTGAGACATAAGAGAGAACAAAAAGGAAAGGAAAGCTACAGCTAATGGCTGATCATATTGTCCTAAGATCTACTTTTTAAAATGTTACTGTAAACAGGTAGTCCTCAACTTACAACAGTTCATTTTCATTCAGTGATGATTCAAAGCTGCAATGGCACTGAAAAAAGTAAATTATGAGTGTACTTAGGTTTTTTTTAAGGTAATTTGGGGTCAGATTTTATATGGGGTTTTTAAGGGGTTTAATACAGTCTTGTTTAATTGATGTTTTTAATTGGTTTTTAACTTTTGTATTTGTGTGTTCTTAATCGACTGTAAACCGCCCTGAGTCCTGTGAAGGAGAAGGGCGGTCTAGAAATTCGAATAAATAAATAAAAATAAATAAATGACCAGTTTCCACACTTAGGACCTTGCAGCATGCCCGTGATCACGTGATCAAAATTCAGACAGTTAGTAACTGACTCATATTTATGATGGCTGCAGTGCCCCGGAGTCACGTCATCTCCTTTTGTGACTTTCTGACAAGCAAATTCAATGGGGACACCAGATTCGCTTAACAACCATGTTACTAACATAACAACTGCAGGGATTCACTTAACAACGGTGGTAAGAAAGGTCGTAAAATGGGGCAAAATTCACTTAACAACTGTCTCTCTGAACTACAGAAATGTTGTGCTTAATTGTGGTCATAAGTTGAGGACTACCTCTATACATTTAAAACATATGCCTGTTCCTGATATATGATATCTATCCTTGCAGCATTCCCCAATATATGTTCTTTTTGAAAGCATCTTTCCGAGCTATATGCAGATGTAATGGGAAATATTGGACATTCACGGACTCTTTTCATCCATGCAATAAAAACCCATTATGGCAGGTTGCACTGTATGTTCCCTATTGAAATTGTGGCAGATTGCTGTTACGTCCCTAGTTACAACCGCTTTAAAAAAATATTTAAAAATATCAAGGTCTTCATGCCTTGTGCAGACTAGTGAGATAATCAGCACAGTCCAGAGCGGGTAAGACAAACATATTTCTTAAAATGGATGTCTGAAAGAATAATTAGACAAATCCAAACAGCTCCCAAATCCCAACCAATAATGCACCCAAGAACAAAGACTTTAAACATAAATTTTTGAAAGCCTCAGTGCCAAAGATGAGGTTGCAATGGTTTAGAAAGCTTCATAACACTAAATGAAGCAGACGCCGGCAGAGGCGCTGGCGGAGGCACACAATCCGGATGTGCCACGTGGGCCATGGGAAAGCCGAGAGATGGTGGGACGGAGTGGGCAGGAGGCTGCAGGAGGCTCATCTTTGCATCTCTTGGCTTGCCTGCAGTCCGCGTGGAGTGTCACGATCGCCTGCCTCCCCCCCCCCACTCGCACTTCTGCCTCCATCGGCTGCTGGTGCCACCACACGAAGACACGCCTCCCGCAACTGCTTGCCTGCTCCGGCCCACCAACTCTCAGCTTTCCCGCAGCCCGCACAGCATATCCAGATGACCTGCCCCCCCCCACCTCTGCCTCCACCTGCTGCTTGACAGGCAATCAACTCACCTGTGCTGCACAGGCTACAGCTGCTATCGGTCACTGTTGCACCTTGTGCCCTCGCCACCTCCAGCGCTGGCCATGCCCACCCACCTGGGCTGTTGACGATGATCACTTATTTGGGGGGTAAGGCTTATATTAGGCATACACTTAAAAATCAGTGTAGGTCTTGTTTTCAGGGTAGGTCTTATTTTTGGGGAAACACAGTATTTATTTAGAGTGCTCATACATCAATATAGATCTTCAGAGAATATATGATTTGGCTTTGAAATCCCTTCCCCTCTTTTGCTATCCGAAGGCTTTTTGAAAAATGCACCAATATTTAATCCCACATTTTGAAATGCTGCTTTTAAAAACATGGATGCAATGAATTAATTGATGGTTTATTTCTTTCTCACAAACAGGATTGAATGGAATAATTTTTGCTTCAAAGATATTAAGTGGGGTTGTCAAGTCAACGTGGAATATTTCCTTTCCTTGAAAACGATTTTTTTAAAACTTGAACTGTCTGTTATACCCAGAATCCCAATTTCATGATATTTCAAAATACATATCCAGTGGGCATTTAAAAAACAAACAAACCAGCAATCAGAGATTCTTCATTAATCTCACTAAAACTGATTTTGTATTATGTGAAATTTCTCACATACTGTTCGGTGATTAAATTCAGCAGAATCTTTGTAGTATACATTATTTAGAGAGCCTCTAGGATGCATAACTTAAATTATAAGCATACCTTCCCCTTGCATAAATGTTTTCTGTAATCTCCTTATTTGACCTTGTCCAAGACTTTGAATAGCTGAGATCAGAGGAAACACAAATATTCATTTCCAAATGAATCACTCAGACAATTCAGAATGGATAAAATATAGATTCTAGTTAAGCAACAGTAAGAACATTACAACAGTGTTCATTATAGGATTGCACATGCTGGTTTGGCAACACTGCATTGTAATTTCTTGTTATCAGAGCCTTTTCTTATTCTGCCCCCTATCTGTATATGTATGTCTTGTTGTTATATTCAATTTGAAAGTTCAAAAGGACAGGAAATATTTAACAATGGCCTTAGATTAGTTTAGAATATTTTTAAAACATCCCTGGAAAAAAAAAGCTACCCAAATGGGTCTACTAACATCACAATTAAAGGCTTTAGGAATATATTGTTCCCTCTAATTCTGATGTTTAGTTGGTGAATGCTGTTGCTTATGTAACCAGAATGGCACCACCTACACACAAAATGATGGTAGGAGCAGACTTGAGGGAACCACAAGGTTGCAGAAGTACCAAAAAAAAAAAGAGAGAGAAAGAGAGAGAGAGACTATCATTCTGAAATGTTCCAATGCGGGCTAAGCACATATAATAAGTTTAAAGTATTGGGTTAAAAAGCAGAAACCTTTTAGTTTAGCAATTTAGTTTAGGCAGAGAAAAAATGAAGAATGAAATGAGATAAATGCAGTTATGATCAGAAGTATCCCAGAAGATCCAATTACTTTTTAAACCCACCTGCATTCTTTTTACAGAGAACAATAAATCAGAAATAAGCTCACTGGTAGTCTGAAGGATGTGCTTTTTTTGTTTAGGTGGCATGCCAAACAAATCTAAACAGAACAAACTTTTTGCAAATGTCCCAAATTCTACTTTAATACGTCGACATTTTCAAGCATTTATACATTGTAAAATGTGTTAAAATCTCATAAAATTGTTTTGCAGCTAAGGATATTTCAGGGATTGATTAAAATAATTAGGAGGACCATTGATTTCATATCCTATTGTAAAATAAGAAAATACACCAGTAATACACTATTTAGAGCAGTGGCCCCAGTGGGTGGTATTCATCCACTTCTATCTGGTAGCGGCGGCTGCGGGAGGCTCTGCCCACCTACCCTGACATCATCATGTCCCATTTTTGATGCTCTGCGCATGCATAGAAGGTCCTGCACATGCGTGGAGGTGGCGTGTGCACACACATTTGCGAACCGGTAGCGAAGGTAAGTGAATACCACCCCTGAGCAGCCCCTAACCTTTAGGGCACCAGGGATCGGTTCTGTATAGAGATATTTTTTCGCGGACTGCAGGGAGTGTGGTTTCACATGCTGCCTGCATTCCGTGGAAAGGGCAATGCCCAGTTTCTAACATGCCATGGCCCAGTGCCGGTCCACAGCCCAGGAGTTGGGGACCCCTGATTTAAAATGCTTGTTACCTACTTTTCTGTAATATACTTTATCTAAAAAAGTCATATCCATCATTCAGAGGATCTTATTTAACATTGTGCAAAAAAACAACAACACCCCACTATCATGACTTGTTCATCATCACCCTTCATTAGGATTTCTCAGGGACCTTCTGAAGTTTTGCCTGAAAAGTTACTTATAATTTTGCTTCTGACAAGAGTCAGTGATATGTAATACCTCTGCTTTGTAAGCCATACTGATTGCCAGCTACTGGATGTGAGTCAATATGCTAGTCACAGTCTATAAGATTCACATGGCATAGGGCTTGGTTAACTAAGGGACTGCCTGTCTTCCATTGTTCCTCCAATAGAAGAGAATATATGGAGTTCAGGGCTGAACTGTGGAGGCCTTGTGATCTCTAAGCTTATTCTTTGCTTACAGATGTTTCATTACCCAACTAGGTAATATCATCAATGTGAGTGAATATGGAATTTCTTCCCATTGGATTTGCCTGACAGATTCAGTCCTGTGGAGTTGGCACACTGTGGGTTTCTTCAATAAAACAATGCCATCTATTGGGACCTAGGAAGTGTTCGACCTCTGTAGTAGCACCTGCCCTCTGGAATGAGGCTGCTCCTGAGATCTTGCTAATGTTTTGAAGGTCCTTGAAGACTTGGCTGTTCACCAGGTCTTTGGCAGGTGTTAATGAAGACCCCTTTAGGTTATGCCTCCAGAAGCTGTGGGTGCTCCAACACTTGAGGTTTTTAAGAAGGGATTGGACAACCATTTGTCTGAAATGATATAGGGCAGTGATAGCGAACCTATGGCACACGTGCCACAGGTGGCAGTTGGAGCCATATTGGTGGGCACACGAGTGTTGCCCCAGCTCAGCTGCAGTGCACATACGTGTGCCGGTTGGTTGATTTTTGGGCCTTCTGGGCCCACCAGAAGTCAGGAAATAGGCTGTTTCTGGCCTCTGGAAGGCCGCTGGGGTATGTGAGGAAGGCCGTTTTGCCCTCCCTAGGTTCCTAGAAAGGCTCTGGAGCCTGGGGAGGGTGAAAAACGGGCCTACCGTGTACATCTTGCCATTGCGTGCCAAAAGCGGAAGGAGTGGGTGGGGGGTCTCATGTGCATGCGTGGGGTGTGTAGTGCATTGAATTATGGGTGTGGGCATACTCACGCACAATGACCCCCCGCGCTCCCCCCGCTTTTGGTACCCGATGGCAAAATGGTTAGCCATCACTGCTCTAGAACATCATCCCCCCTTGTTGGTGTTTCACAAGTTATAAAAACCTAGCTTTGCCATTGAGCCTGGGCTCTGATAATATGGGTGAACCCATGCCATGACTTGCTTGAATGTTTAGTAATTTTCTTTATGTCATTTTTATTGTTTTGAAATATTTCTCACGATTTTTTATTTTCTTAATTGTAGCCAGCCAGAAACTTATCTGGTAATGAATTAAATAAATCTTGATGATTGTTGCTAGATGAGAGTAGATTTTGTTTGCTTTATTTTGTGCCTTCTTAAATACCTGCCAAATATAAACATTCTGATGTACAATATAGATAGTTAAATTGCTGGAGAAAAACTCAGAACGCAAAACAGATTTTCCAAATGTTCTTACACTAATTGCAGTTTCAGTGTGGTTGTTCAGTGTTGAAGAGTTGCTGCCTAGCTCCAGGCAAACCTCCAAGCTCCAGGCAGGACTCCAACCAGGATATGCTGTTCACCATAGCTTGTGGTCCTGTCAGTTGAATGAAAGTTCCCTTTCCTGCTTGTAATAGTTGCCAATCTGTAGCCACTTCTTCCTCTGTAGGCCATTTCCCTTTATCTTTTCTGCACACCCTTTTTTAAACTCTGTTTTAGCATTTGGCTGTTGTAAGCTCAAAAAATTGGTTTAGATGAGGCTGCCTCTGAACATCAGCAAATCCTTTAAAATGCTAGAGTGTGGTTCAATTAGCCAGCAGTTGAAATACTGGCTTGGATGCCTCTGAGTACAGTTCTGAGGGAATGGCTAAATGCTTGAGAGAGGAAGCAAGGGTGTGTTTGTGAACTTGTCTACATATATTTCTTTTTATTCTATAAGACAAAGAACAATGTTTTGATACATTTTATTTTAAACACTGATACATAATACACAAATTTATTCAATCAAATATCAGAACAATAAAAGTACTGAGCAGCAAAATTACATTACAGTAATATAGCATAATAAAAAACTTATTTAAAACCCTCTGTAAAATTCAGTTAGTAACATTTAGCATAATTTACCCTAGGCCTAATATTTATTCTTCATTATAGCAAATCCAATTCTGTAATAGTTTTTTTATAGCTATGTCATAAAATTTAACTACATTATGCTAATTGCTGAAAAGAGAAAAGTAAGATAAAACATATGATTATTTTGGCATATGTTCTAATAAAGGAAAGATGAAAGATTGAAGGCTACCTTGATAATACTATATTAACAGTACAACAAAACATTTTGGGTAGTTTTGAATATGAATCACAGGGAAAGGGCTTCTGGATAAAGGAATGTTGGCTAACTTGCAACAGATAAAAACATGTTAGATTCTAAAAATGCTTGCTGCTGAGTAGAGAATATCAGCATGGTTAAATGTCTAGTTGAGAACCATTTGGGTAAGGTGACCAGACGTCCCACTTTTGGTGGGACAATCCCGCTTTTGAACAATTTGTCCCGCGTCCCGCGGCGTTTTAAAAAAGTCCCGATTTTTTGAGAGAAGCCAGGGAACGGCGGGAGAACG
>JANHFK010000852.1:28447-38807 GCA_036250565.1 Sibynophis collaris
TGCGCATGCTTGCGCAACCCCATCCCTGTACATGTGCGCACAACCCCCCGCGCATGCCTCCCGCCCCCCGCGCATGCTCGCATGCCTCCCACATGCACCCCATTTCCTCTCTGCATGCGCAGCAGAGACCCAAAAACCAGCTGGCTGGTGGGAAGCACGTGCACATGCACGGCAGAGCTGAGCTGGGGCGACGGTTCACGTGCCCACAGTGGGGAGGACTCTGCGTGCCCCCTGTGGTACGCGTGCCATAGGTTCGCCATCACGGTTATAGAGCTATCTAGTCAGTGGTTCCCAGACTCTTCAACTTATCAACCCCTTCATGAAGCTTCACATTGTCCATCAACCCTCAACCATTTATTATATGAAAAATAATTTAATCAATTATATTTTAACTAATAACGATACAAACAAAAACAATGACAAGCTCTTGGATAATCCTATTGATATTGACCACTTTGGAGAATCTAGATGTAGGAGACAAGATCTGGATTGCAAAAAAAATTATTATCCACCAGATGGCAACAAAGGGAGTTTCATATAGCTCTTTGCTGCCTTCTAGAAGTTGTCTAGGTTTTGCAGCTCTGATTAAGCAGCTCTAAGATTACTGTATGATTACTAGGAAGAGATTTAATGGATCTCTTCCATTTCTTAATAGTGACTATAAGCATGGCAGTCTCATCTATGGGTTTGGAAATTAAATGACCCAGAATGATTAAAAGAGTCATTTTGGTGATAACAATTCTTCCCTCCCAAACAAAACAAATGCACATATACCCACACCTTACAACTGAAGAAAAATGGAAGCTGGGGTTATAGAGTGGGAAGTATTTTTTAAGAAGAGAAGCTGAATGAGGGAATGAGTTGGCTTTGAAAGTTGGGAAGCATCACTGAAAATGCTTGCTGTTTCTCTGGGAAGCAAATATAGAGGATCTGGCAGTTCAAATCTCACCAGGCTCAAGGTTGATTCAGCCTTCCATCCTTCCAAAGTAGATAAAATGAGGACCCAAATTGTTGGGGGCAATATGCTGACTCTGTAAACCGCTTAGAAAGGGCTGTAAAGCACTGTAAATCAGTATATAAGTCTAAGTGCTATTACTATTTGGCTTCTCCTCTTTAGCTCAGTCTATGCCCAATAAGTACATTTTTGGCTTCAAGCTATTCTTTCCAAATAATCTGAAAGATGCTGTTAAATTCCCAGGAAATGTTAAAACTAAATCTATAGGCAAAGAGAGCAGTCATTATTGAGCATATGTTTTCTTATACTGTATTATAACCAGATGTAAAGATAACATTATGTTCTTCCTTTTCAAAAAATGCAGGCTGTTACATAATTATACAGTTAGTCCTCGACTTACAACAGTTCATTTAGAGACCGTTCAAAGTTACAACAGCACTGAAAAAACCCGCTTAGGATCATTTTTCACACTTACGACCGCTGCAGCATCCCCATGATCGCATGATCAAAACTGAGATGCTTGGCAACTGATTCATATTTATGATGGTTGCGGTTTCCCAGGGTCATGTGATCGCCTTTTGCAACTTTCTGACAAAGCAAAATCAATGGGGAAACCAGTTTCACTTAACAACCGTGTTACCAACTTAACAACTGCAGTGA
Organism: Sibynophis collaris; assembly: GCA_036250565.1. NCBI lineage: Eukaryota > Metazoa > Chordata > Lepidosauria > Squamata > Sibynophiidae > Sibynophis > Sibynophis collaris. The sequence goes on from JANHFK010000852.1 coordinate 30,063, forward strand.
TTCCCTTAACAACTGGGGCAAGAAAAGATCATAACATTGGACAAAACTCAGTTGATAACTGTCTTGCTTAGCAATAGAAATGTGGGGCTCAATTGTGGTCATAAGTCAAGGTCTACCTGTAATGGGCATTCCTTTTTTTTACCTTCAGTCTCATTGAAATAAAATAAAACATCCAACCCACCTATGCAAAACTGTTAAAATGAATGTATCAGAGCCATAGTGGTGCAATGGTTAGAATACAGTACTGCAGGGCAGGGGTGAAATCTACTTACCTTCCCTACCGGTTCGGAAGTTCACACGCCATGCACTTGCTCACTCTGCTCGCGCGCCATCATCCAATTTTTGACCTTCTGCACATGCGCATGCACAGAGGGTTAAAAACCAGGAAGGAACGACTTCCAAGTGGGTGGGTGGAGCCTCCCGCTGCAGCTGCTACTGGTTTGCCAAACCACATGCTGCTGCTGCCACCACCGGCATGCGCGAGCCAGACAGAACCGGCAGGATTTCATCACTGCTGCAGGGGTAACTCACCGCTCACTCCAAGAATTTGATTCTCACCGGCTCAAGGTTAACTCAGCCTTCCATCCTTCCAAGGTGGATAAAATGAGGATTGTTGGGGGCAATATGCTGATTCTGTAAACCGCTTAGAGAGGGCTGTAAAAGCGCTATGAAGCGGTATATAAGTCTAAGTGCTATTGCTATCAGGAATAGATGTCCTTCGTAGCCTTACAGTTCCAAAGTAAAGCAACCCTTGGAAATATCCTAAAAAGAAAGTCAATGATATTGGACCTTTCATTTATTGTAGGTGGTAATGTGGTAATGGCTGTTAGTGGTAACGACTGTGCTAATTTTCTGGGAGCTCTTAAAAATTGGAAATATTTCAAAAGACTGATTCAAACATGATTAGGAGGGGAATGGAAGGCACTGAAGCAATATAATTTTAAAACAAGAGAGAGAGCAAGTGTGCATGTGTGAGAGAGAGAGAGGGAGGGAGGGAGAGTAGAAAAAGCAGAAAAAGGTCACATTGAGACTAAAATAGGTTTGGGGGTGTGGAGACTATGATGGAAGCAGGCAGCCAAGTAAATTCAGTAGCTCCAAACGCATCAATGAGTCACAGAGTCTAATCTCAAATCCTTCATAGAGGTTCTAGTCCTTGTTTCTTAGTTCCCCATTGAGAAGTCAGATCCAAGATGCAGTGGGTGCTACTTAAAAATCTGCTGCTTTACTCCAACCCACCAGCCTAAACAAATAACTATGGTGATGAACAGCCTCTGCTTCCGTACTTGGCCCAGGCAGGAAGATGTAAAAGACAACATTGCGGTAGCAAAAGGTTTCAGTCCTCCTGCCTACTTGCCTGCCTGCCTGCTGAAGGGTGCTCATATTATTCCTAGTATAGAACACTCAAAGTGTTTCATACTCCATTTGCACATTCTTACTTATCCCCATTATCGTCCCTGTTCCCCAGTTCTCTCAGACCAAGAAAGTTAGTCACATCAACATTTTTCTTCTTTGGCCGCATGAGTCCAACCAATCAGTAGTATTTTCTATACTACATGCATTGACAAGCTGATCAACTTTAAATTAGATCTCTTCTGTGTTCAGTATAACCCCTTACTGGTTAGCACTGGTTACACTGATTTAAAAGAGTATTAATTTTCTATTACCGTATTTCCGGTGTTGGAGGCAGGCTAGAGTTGAAAGATTCAATTCTAGCAACTCAAGATGCAGCAAGGATCTTGCTTTTTCAAATATACATTTCAATTGCTCTGATCATACAAATATCTATGTGTTAGTAAACATCACGGAAAAAAATTAATATTCAGGGTTTAAACTACAACTCCCATTACATCTGGCCATGATCACCAATAGGGATGCTAAGAATTTGACTCCAAAACATATATACAGGAGTACAAAATGATTGTGATTCATTTCTCCAAAAGAACTGCACCCTCCAGTTTTGTTTTCCCCCACTCCCCCCTTCCTTTGCTGTTTCTAACTTTTTCATTTGTTCTTTGTATTTTATATTCTTTTGAAACTTAATAAAATTTTGTGGGGGCAAAAAGGTGCAAGTAAGTAGCCCGCACCCAAATATCTGAGCTATTGGTGTATTGAACTTTGTACCCATTTAGACATCCATCTCAAGTAAGGATACTTCTAGCTTGTTTTTCAAACTGATAATAAACCTGTGGTACACCAGATTGCAAGCGGTACAAGCTTGAACATACATAAAACAAAACACTTCCTCTAGAAAGCTTGGTTTCAGTGAACAAGCCAATAGTCTACATAGAGGGAATCGTGTTCATATGCAAAACAAATACTGTAGATGGAGAGAGAGAGAGAGAGAAACATACACACAGAGAGAGATATTGATATACCATTCAGCCATGTGAATTTCCTCCTAAGTCTAAAGGGATACATCCCAGACTCAGGTTTTCCACCTCAGTGAGAATAAAATCTTTGTCTTATGTTGTTGAGTGGAAAGCCTAAGATTATGTTAACTTTAAAATAAACCTTTAAAACATAAACAGAAGCATCAGATGTTATTTTAAGCTTTGAAAACAAGAGAGATTGGAAACAAATAGGATAGTTTCCCATGAAAATATTGCCTGGGTATCTCTTTAGCACATGAACTCTCTAAACTGTACTTCCTGATGGCAGAAAGGAGGAAACACTGGGCCAATAGCATATTCTATATTCAGCAATATGACAGCAATTAAGTGGAATTAAATACTGTTCTCAAAGCTTTGAGTTATTTATTTTTTTCAATACTATAATTATGTGTTATTCTGTATGTATGAAGCTTATGAGTTAGAAACAACGGCCCAGATGAGATTTTGTTTTGTAGTCTATGGCTTGATTAAGCATCTGAAGTTACTTGTTCCATAGTCATTGCCATTGTTTCCTTATTTTGTCTGAATCGAGGAAATTGTCTGTTTCTCCAGCCAGCTGATTAACATCTTTCTGATTTTGGCTAATCTCAAAACAGTTATCCAGGTTCAGACATGATCCCACACGGGAACCCAGAGTTCTTGGCTAGATCAGGAATTCAAAGCAACATCCTGGAAAAACGTAGCAGCAAAGGACTTCAAAGACAAGTAAATAAGACTACAGCTTGATTCAAAAGATAGTATTAAAATTAGTATTATTTACACGAATTGGCCTGCTTGGCTTTAATTTTCAAAATACGCAATCCCCACCTCCTTGGGAAAACTTCTGAGATGTTCAAGATCAGTTGTCTTGGAAAGCTTTATCACTTGCCAAATGCTGAATGAAGAAACAAACTTTACAACTTAGTTCTTTTTCAGCAAAAATAAACATGTCAGGGTAATGATTTAAGAGCTGACCAGATGCTACAATGATGTAATACGGGGAATGAGTCAGCAAGGTTTTTGGGCTGACATCACCCTAAGAGCCTGTAATAAGAAAAGGCCCTGTTGGGGCATATGTCTCTCTCCATGTATGCTTCTGTGCTGTAATTGCTGTTTTTTTTGAGGTTTGACTAAAGTATGTGTATGTATATATTCTTTGTAGATTAAACCACTATTTAAAATACAAACCTCTGTTTACTGTATTTGCTCCTGGGTTGTCTCACATAGTCACACTCTGCACACTCATCAATCAGATAAGCTGGATTCAGACATACAAACATGTGATTCACTTAATAACTATGCTGACTTGCTTAACAACCCTTGTTAAAATGGTTGTAATATCAAGTGCAGTCAAATGATGGTTCAACTTGCAACCACAATGACTTATGATCAAAATTCCAGGCTCAATTGTGCTTGTAAGCAGGAGTGGGACTCTACCGGTTTGCACCTATTCGCTAAGACCTGTTGTTGACTTTCTAAGCAGTTCGGAGAACCGGTTGTTGGAAGAAATCTCCTTTTGTTGTTTTTTCAACTTTACAAGGCTAATCCTGCAAGGAAGACAGGAAGTAAACATTCTGCTGTTGTTTTTAGCCCAATCTTTATTGCCCTGCTTACAGAAACTACCTCTCTGTTAACCCTTATTACATACTTGGCAGTACGCCTAGACTTACTGTCACCTGAGCTTCTCCGGAGGGTTTTTTTTCCCTTGCTGGTACTTTGCTGGGGCTTGACCTTTTTAAAGGGGAAGGGTTGTTTTAAGCTTTTTATTACACTGCTGTTGGGAGGAAATACTCCCCTGTTGGAGTTCTTCCAGCCAGAATGCAACGATCAACACTTTGAAGAAATGATTTAATAATGAAGCAGAAAGGAGCTTTTAATGATAAGGAACCAAGATAAGTGACATTCAGCAAGGCTTCTTGGCTATCTAGAAAGATTGACATTCAAACGTAAGTTTAAATACCCTTTCTGAGTTTTAGTCCAAAATTAGTCCTTTTGGGATGTACTTCCAAGAGGCAGGATGCAAGCTTGGCACTGATTTTTTTTTTACTGCCTTTCTGGGGGGCATGTAATCTTTCCTTAAATCTAGATGATTTCCTTAAGATACCTTGTGAGGTGAGTGAGACCAGCTGGTATCTTTAAGTGGTGCAAATGGATCTAAGGATTGCTTCTCCTGGGTGTGCTCTTTTTGGAGAGCTTAAATGACCTCTCTGCTAAAGGGTTTCACTATATGAGCAAGAGTTGGCTGCTGATAGTTATAATTGCATTTTAACTATTTTAATTCCTCAAGGTGCTCTGGCACCCTGCCTGATTTGTAACTCCACCTTGCAGGTATTTCTAATCTAATGATTGGTATTTAGGGCAGCTTTTTGCAAGCAAAGAAGCTTTTTGCATTTTTGTACAGGTAATCCTTGACTTACAACAGTTCATGTAGTGACCATTCAAAGTTACAATGGCACTGAAAAAAGTGACATGACTGTTTTTCACACTTACGACCATTGTAGCATCCCTGTGGTCACAAAAGGCCAGGTGAGGTGAAGCGCGTAAGTGACCTCAAGTTGGCCACGCCCACCCCAGTCAATTCAGACTATCCTGCCTCTCTTCTACTGCATGTGGCATTCCTCCAGATACATAAGGGCATGTACTTGTCCCCTGGCGAACTTCTTTTTCTTTTGGCTCGATATACTTACTGCTTAGCCACATCTACCCAGCCAGCCACGTCTACCTAGTTGGTCATTAGGGCAGAGAACCGGTTGTTAAATTATTTGAATCCCACCACGGTTTGTAAGCCAAAGACTATCTGTATAATTTCAGCAGAAATCTAGTATCCGGATCCAGAGAAATCATTCTTCCTCTTTATTCCTCATTATTTAGACACCACTAGAACATTGCTTCTAGATCTCTACATTGTGCTTTAGAAACAGATTTACAAATTGAAGAGTATTTTGGGAGACAATATCTGACATGATAAAGTTCTTGGAATGAAAAACTTAAGAAGGACAATTGGAAGCAGTAAGTATATCGAGCCAAAAGAAAAAGAAGTCCGCCAGGGGATAAGTACATGCCCTTATGTATCTGGAGGAATGCCACACGCAGTAGAAGAGAGGCGGGATAGTCTGAATTATTCCAGAAGACTTGATAGAAACAACAGGCTTAAATAATAAGAAAGTAGATGTTGGTTGCGTATCTGGAAAAAAATAGCAAGAACCGTTCAATGATGGATTGACCCAGGAAGTGGTGGACTATCTTTTGCTAGAGGTGTTTAGACATGGGGTGGATGGCCATCTGCTCCTGATACTGAAATGATGGATTCCTCCATAGGGAGAGCCACTTTGGTGTAGTCGTAAAGACACCAGCCTAGAAACTGGGAGGCAGTAAATTCTAGTCCTAATCAGGCACTAAGCCAACTAGGTGACCTTGAGTCAGTCTTTAGGAAGTGGACAATGCTAAACCACTTCCAAAATCTTGACGAGAAATCTGCAGAAACTTGAATCAAGATGTAGGGTCAAGACTCACTCAAGGAACACACACACACACACACACACATACTGGGAAGAAGAATAGATGAGAGGATTTCCAATGCTGCCCATTCTAAGATTCTATGAAAATACTGGTGGAAACATAGTGTTATTTTTGGGAGGGATGGAGGTTGCATCCTTATTAGAAAACATGACTCACCACATGAAAAGTGTCACCAAGGAATTTCAAAATAATTTTAAGAGCTTGAACCAGCTTCTGGAACTCTTCATCTTCTGCAGAAAACTGATGTCCAAAACTCAAAGCACATATGATGTTAGAAACCGCATTTAGTACTGAATATGAAGGGTCAAATGGTTCTCCTGCAAAGGAAGATATTTTATAATGAATCCAGCCTCTCAGGTTAACCTGTTTGTACTAGAATCAGAATCACAAGGCTGGAAGGGATTTCAGAGGTCTTTTAGTCCAATTCCCTTCTCAAGGCAGGAGTTTTATACCATCCCAGACAAATGGTTATTCAGTCTATTTTGAAAACTTCCAGTAATATAGCACCCACAACCCACAGCTCTTCTGTTGATTAATTGTTCTCACTGTGAGGAAATTTCTCCTTACTTTCTAGGTTGGTTCTCTCTTTGACAAGCTTCTACCCATCACTTTTTGTCCTGTCCTCTGGTGCCATAAAGAATAAATCAAATCCTTCTTCTTTGTGACCGCCCCACAACTACTGGAAGACAGTTATCATCTCCCTGCTGATCCTATTCTTCAATAGACTAGACAAACCTAAGACCCTCAACTGTTCATCATATGATTTAACCTCCAGATGTGCTGTCATCTTTGTTGCTGTTCTCTGCACACTTTCCAGAGTCTCAACATCTTTTTGGTATCATGGTGAGCAAAATTGGATAGTGTATTCCAAGTGTAATCTCACCAGCATGGCATAAAGCAATATTAGTGCTTCTTGTTGTCTTGATCCTATTCCTCTGCTGATGCAGCCTAGGAGCGTATTGGCCATTTTGGTAGCTGCAGCAGACAGCTGGCTCAAACGTAAGTTTTAGGAGAGCTAAATTTACACTTACATACTAAAGATCAGGACTTCTAAGGTGATGTAATGGAATGTGAGAATGACCTTGGAAAACAGGTGGACGAAGAGATGCTACATAGAAAATGATTATATAAAAAGAGGGAAGAGCCCAAAATGAGTCATCAGTAATGAGCAGAAAAAGAAACTTCAAAAGGATCCCATCTAACCTATCAGGCAATTAAAAAAAAACTGCAGCAGATCTGTATTTTCAAACTTGCAAGACTCAGTTAATGTAGCCTTACAATGAATAGAATTAGTTTGTCTTGTCATGTCCCAGGTCTAATCAATTTGGGAGACTGACAGGGGGTGAAGGAAAAGAAATGGGAACTGTCCGTTTTTAAAAAAAATCAAATACATCTATTTTTGTTGGAATACATATTAGAATGTATTTTGCATTGCAACAACTAAAGAATGATTTAACCAGTAGATGGCAGTGTTTAGTGTGCATCTATGCTTATAGTCTATGGTTTCTTTATGTTCTGAGGAGAGTTTTCTCTTTTCTGTAATCTCTTTTCTCTGTGTGGTGCTTTACATAAACAGAACTTCTAACAATTTTTATTTAAAATACTCAGAATGGAAAAGATTTTGGCAGATGGGGATTTGAGTTGTTACCCTAAATGACATACCTTTTGTTCCTCTAAAGACCTCCACCAATGTCTGAGCTGCGTCTTCTATTTGATGCTCAATGCTTTTCTTCCCCAGGCCCAGCTTCCGCAGAGAAGTGATACCAATGTGTCGCTGTTGTTTCCAGTTATTGCCATTGGAGAAAATAATTCCTGAGCGGACAATGATAAATGATTCCTGATTACCCTTGTCTTAAAAAAACAGGTCCAGTTTTTGCCAAACATCTCTCTGAATTTTAGGTGGGAATACCAAACTCTTCTGACATGTTGTCATTTTTGCAAAATTCTGGAGATGTTACATTTTCTTTTAAAAGTATTTATTCATTTGGGGATTCATATGGACACTGGGAAACATACATGCTGTGGTGACCAAGAGTGCTTGCCAACGTCTATCATATATGATGGACATCAAAACCTTCTAAGATGGTATAATTGTTTATGTACAGGAACTTCTGTTATAGGCACCAGAGGCAGGATCTTCTCAGGGATTGTGGAGTCCATCTGCACCTTGCCTACCTTGCACCTTGCCTACCCAAATAGGCAAATGGCTTTTTAAATTTGCCTGGTTTAATCAACTTCCTATTGCATTTATGTGTTAAAGATTGACTAAAACATTTTAAACTGCTTTTATGGGGCTGAGTTTCAGTGGTCAGGTAACACCAGCAAAAAAATAAAACAAAAAAATAAAAAACCTGATGACTTAGAATCTTTACTTATCAACTGTAAACCTTTTTATTCTCCACATGTATCCTCCTCATTTTTTCTAATTGCTGTTTATGTCCCACCACAAGCCTGTGTAAACAAGGCATTATGAACTCTAGCTGACCAGATTATGGAGGCTGAAGCCAAATACCCGGATTCACTGGCCATTATTTTGGGAGATCTAAACAAAGCAAACTTAAGGAAAGAGCTGCCAAAATACTTTCAGCATGTAAATTGTCTCATTAGAGGCAAGAATACTTTAGACCATTGCTACACAACACTAAAAGATGCTTATCAGTCTTTAACACGAGCAGCTGTGGGACACTCTGATCATTGCATGATTCATTTTGTACCTGCTTTCAGTAACCATACGTCCCGCTTTTGGTGGGACAGTCCCGCTTTTAAACAATTTGTCCCGTGGCGTTTTTAAAAAGTCCCGATTTTTTGAAAGAATGCAGGAGAAGCTAGGGAACGGCAGGAGAACTGGAAGGGAATA
>JANHFK010000852.1:199957-211890 GCA_036250565.1 Sibynophis collaris
CCCTGTAGACATTCGCGATCCTTCTTTCCTGGGATTCTGGTCACCTGGGGAAGGAAGGGTCGTTTCCTCAATGGAGCAAATCGGTGGAAAACGAAGTGGAGTTGTAGACAGGGGAAGAAACGGTAGGTCAGCGGCTGGCGAAGTTTCTTCGGGGTGGGGTGGAGAGGATCCTTCTCTGCCCATGTCTGGTCCCAGTTACTTACCTTGACTACATCTGGCCTCCCTTGAATGTTGGCTCGCTCCTCCGACTCGGGCCCAGCGTACCTTTTTCTCTGCCTAGGCCACCAGAGGAAAGCTCGTCTAAATTCCCGCAGACGGGCGATCTCGTCTTCTCTTAAAGAGATCAGCCTACTTTCCCCCTTAGAATAGTCCGGGAGGGAGGGGGGCGACGAAAAGCGAGAGAGTGGGGAACTCAAACTAGCAGATCTTCCTGGTTCTCCCCCCCAGCCCCCACCTTGAGTTGGTGGGACATCGATTCCCTCGGTCCCCCGACAGGAATCGGATTCTTTCATGAGGATCTCGCTCCTAAATCAGTTGGGTCTTTCCATCTCATTGAATTCATTCTTAGAATCGCGCCAAGAGTTTTCTCTCTGCTGTCTCATGTAAAAGATCTGTGTTCTCCAGAAGGAAGGAAGGAAGGAAGGAAGGAAGGAAGGAAGGAAGATTGCCGTCAAAACTTTCTTCTTTGTTTTTAGTTACCAACAGTTTGCAAGAGAAATCCAAAGGGTCTCTGTAAATCCTTGAACAGTTTATGTATTATCTCTGGTGGGCTGAAGACAGTAAGGAAAAAGAGTTAAGGCAGAAGAATGGTTTTTTTAAAAGACAAGTTTGATGGATATGTAAACATTACAGTTCCTTCTTTTCCCCCCTTCCCTTCATCTCGCTTCTAAAATACTGCTGTAAACTGTTGATTTCCCCCCCACTCAGACTACTAGTTTTGTGAATTTGAAATGGGGGTTAGGTAAACATTTTTTAAGGTAACTTGTTATAGCCAAACTTTCAAAGTACAGAGAAAAGTTACTTTTCCACTTAGTCATCTGATTTTTTAATTTTTAAATGCAATTACATTTTAAATATAGTACAAATAAATGGCGATCTTTATCCCAAGAACAATAAACTGAAGAAAAGTAAGACTGCAGCCTCAGGCATGTAAACTTCAGAGTAGGATGTCTTGAACTAGTCCTGCCTACTTATATGTAAGCACAAATAGGAGTGAACTAAGAATTTAATATTTTAAAAAACCAGTTTTGGGGGATTAGTAAAATAAAATGCTTGCTGTGTGTTTAGAACTGTGGGTAGTTTTAACAGGTTTTATTCTGCTAAATTGAATTTGGAGAGAATATTTTTGGTTGCTAAAAAAAAAATTCTGCTGTTTCAAAATTGTGTTTTCCTGTTTTGAGGATTTTAAGGGAAATAAAAACCCATGGATGTCCTGGAATTGTTTCCCCAATGAAGAAATAAATAATGCATCAAATGTTTTGTGTACATTCTCATAGGGTTTAATTCCTCCCCCTATTTTTCTTCTTCTCCCCCCCCCTCCCAGTGTCTCAGTTTAAAATGGTGAATTACTCTTATGATGAAGATCTTGAAGAACTGTGTCCAGTCTGTGGAGATAAAGTGTCTGGGTATCACTATGGACTCCTTACCTGTGAAAGTTGCAAGGTTTTGTACAATTTATTTTCATGGGAAAAGTGGGGGAGGGAGCTGAAAATTCAGATCAAGAAAAAAGGCTAGACAATAATACTGTAATAGAAAAAAGAATATTGTGAAGGAGTAGCATTCTTTGAAGACAGAAGTTATGTAAAGAGTAAGAAGGGTCTCCTTTTTAGCCAATGGAAAGAAAACCTTGCCCACGGTGTTCAGTGTAGAGTGGCTATATTTACTGCCTTTAAATATTTGGTTGTCGTGAAGTGATGTAGTTGTAGAGAGACTTTCATTCCCAGCTGTCCTCAATATTGATTTTAGTTGATTTATATACATTGAGTATTATTGTTGCTGCATCTTGTTCCTGATAAATTTCAGGGCTACAATATTGAAGGCAACTGTTTCAAGTTTTTCATCTTTCGAGATGCAAATGTAAATTTCTCTTGACATTCTTTTTATGCTTGCACATACTTATAAATGTGCATACACTCTCATACATACACAGCATTTTATGTCCATATTTATCTGCAAGGTGATTAAGCGGAAATCAATTAAATGGTTTTAAAATGCCATTCATCACTATGAAGAATTTTTTTTTTTTTGCTCATGCATTTCATTTTATGTGTATCAGCTGGAGTCTCAAAATTATAAGTCAGTGCCATGCACCCAGCTAATAAAACTTTAGATTGCTTTGAACCTTGCCTGAGATCTGAATTAAATTGCAATTGTGTAAAATAATTCTGGATTAGTATAGAAACAGTTTACTTCATAGTACTAAAGCAACAACATTTTAGCATGGCTTTCTAGAGTAACACATATATAATTTTAGGACTCTATAGAAATATTTACGCAGTTGGAATGTGTATCTGCTAAAGTTACATGAGTCACATTTGGTTAAGGGAACTTTTGAGCATGTCAGTATTCATGCTGAATCAAAAGTTAATCACACTACAATATCACCCCCATGTAATTATACTTATCATCCACTATTCCCAGACTATAAAGAGACATGAGAACCAGAATATCTGTTATTTAGTACATGATTTTAATCATCATGGCCAACAGAAGTAATTTATGCAGCTGTACTTAGTGTTGGGGGAAGAAGAAAGATAGTCTTGCAAGTAATTTTTTTTAAATCCCAAAGAGTTTAAAATTCATCTTAAAATTTAGAATCTCTCTATAGGCAGCTCAAAATTCAGTTTTAAATATCAGAGAATGAAGGTGATAGCAGTAATGATGAATGATAAAGTGAAAAATAGTATACTAGCAGAGGCAGGAGTAACCAGAGTAACAGGCGGTAGATTGGGGAAACGTAACTTTCATTTGAGATTTAGAACTGAGTTAGGATTCATATTAGTGAAATCTAAAAAAATAAATAAGAATAGGCAAGGTTTTGTTTTTTACACCATAGGGAAGACTTGTCTTAAAATTCGGCATTAGGTGATTTTGAAAGGCCACTTTTAAAAATTGGGATCATTTGAAAGAATTTTAATTCATTCAAGTTGTTACTGGTAGATGATGACTAGGGAAACAATAAAGATGCCGTGCCAGGATCTGATGTAAATCAACACCAGCGTAGACTAGCCTCAGAAAAATTGTGCCTGTGGCCTAGTGGGTTTCCTCCAAGGAAATGTGGAACCAAACCAGCCATTTCATAAATGCTGAATTAGCAGGATGACAGTAGAAGAGAGGATTGGGTGAATGTTTTCATCATCTGAAGTCAATTCCTGGTTCAAGCCATTTGTGCTCAATTTGTAAATATGTTCTATCTATTTTACAGGGCTTCTTTAAGCGAACAGTCCAGAACAACAAAAGGTACACATGTATAGAAAATCAAAGCTGCCAAATTGACAAAACTCAAAGAAAACGCTGCCCTTATTGTCGGTTTCAAAAATGTCTAAGTGTTGGGATGAAGTTGGAAGGTAAGGTCTGCAGTTGTTGCTGCATAAATATAAAAAATAATTACATATTAAATACAAGTCCTTCTATGTGCATTATTTAAACTACTGTCATTTGGGGTGTTATTTCAAAGAATGATTGCTTATGATGGACCAAATACAATGGAAGCTTATGATTCACTACTACAACTTTACCTCAAAGAGCTTTGAAGACTCTCTTGTCCCATTTGATGCTTATGGGACTTAGAGGCTCATTTCAGATGAAAGCAATTTATTGTACAATATAATTTTCAAAGAGTGCACACTATCCAGAATTAATCATAAATACTTAGAACAAATAACCCTGATTTCTTTAGGCAAACAAAATTCAATCAGAGCAGGGAAAAATTGATACTGTAGCGATTTCTAAAATGAAATCATTTCAGGTATATCCGAAAGTTATAAATACAGTACAATACAGAATATTGGACATGTTTTCCCTCGGGGACAATTGATTCATTCTTGTTTATCAGTGGAATTGCTTATATGCAGGGATTATGCAACTGGGCTAATCATTGACTAAACAATGATTTGGCACTTCATAGAAAGAGATCTTGGTTTTCTTAAAACAACAACAACAACAAAACCCTCATTACTCATCCAATAGAAATAGTTTTCTGTTTTTATGAAATTATTCAGGTATATTATAGTGCTCCATAGGCCATTGATAAAATATGAGCTACATCTTATCACATTATTGTGTTCAGAGTAAATTACTGTAACAGAGTCTGAAACAAGAAACAAAAGTTAGCTTGAAAAATATACATTGTAACAATGAATCTTGCTGTAACAAGTTTTGAAACTTTTCTGATAAATATTAGCCTAATGTAGACTATTAGTAGTATTTTTAAAACAGTGAATATTGATGGAATTCACTTGTATCATTTTTTGTAACTATACATTCAACAGTCAGAGGTTTCACCTCTGTTAGGTTAAATCATTGCTAATTTGAAAATAATGCTGTATGTCATTTTCATTGGTTTGTAAGAATTCAATGATGGGAGATAAAATTCTCATGCCAAATATTTGTATTTATATACATGACTCTAGTTATGGAGACTGGCTTAGTCTTCATTTTGTCTCTTCATTGATATTTAATAGTCCAGTTAAAAACACAATATTGGGAATATCCCACTGATAACAATTGGCCTTACTTCTAACATTTAGTACTGTGCAGTTTATTGGTTTTAATGTTCATATATTTTCAAAGTTGTGGAACTATAATTTAATTATTAACAATTTCACTCTTTAGTCAACAAATGAGTAACTTAAATTTTATTGGTAGGGATTTTATTTTTTTTTGAAGTTGCTTTAATTCTGAGATAATGCAAAATATTTGTTCTCTGAAAAAGGAGTTAGTGATTATTATTTATTTATAATTTATAAACATTTATAATAATATTTATTATTTATAAACATTCTTACAGTTTAGTTGTATTTCAAAAAGTCACCAGCATTGGTTCAGTTCATAAATTCTCAAGCTAAAGACTGCAAATCAGCTAATTTTCTCCTTAGAAGTTCACTATTTTCTTATGGACAGACGTAGAACTTGTGAGCAGCTTAGCCCACAGAGATTGCGATCCATAAACTTCTCATTCCAGAATAATTTAATTATGCCAATTAAACCTAAATTTGGAGCTGTTCAGACTCCTAAAACTATAGCAATCTAGATTGGAATTAACAGATAATATCAGGGCAGAGTTAAGAGTCATTGCATCAAATGTATGTTTTGAAATCTGCAGTTCCCAAAATAACAATAATACAGTAAATGGAGATTGGGTAGGAAGTAGAAAACAATTCTCAAGTGATTCTATACTTTGTACTCCTCTTTTGCAAATGCACCTTACAAGGTCAGTCTCACGCACACAAACACATCCAAGACAAGTTTGCTTCTTGTTTAGGAGCAAAAAATATTTAGAAGGTTTAGAAGGGGAGCAAGAACACAAGATGTAAGGACTTATTTGCAAATTCTTTTCAAAAGTGCTTTCACTGTCTATATCGGCATTACCTAGAAATGTTTTGATACTTTGTACCTCTGTCTTATCCAGAGAAGCTATGATGTCTACTACTGGCTTAATAGTCTCTCCATTAAAAAAAAAATCAATAAGGAACACAAGAGTATGACAGAAGGATGTAACAGATTATATCACCAAAAACATGAATATTGTGGAACCAAGTTAGAAACATTAGGAGGCTGCATGTGCATAAAGTGTTCTGTGAATGAGGGGGTCCTTGGTGCTCTCTGAGCTCGGTTGTATTCTTGCAGATGTTTCATTACCCAAACTAGGTAACACTATCAGTGCTATCGCCAAAGGTGCTTTTTCAAAAGGCAACTGGACTTTGTTTTTCCTTGAAGACGTTTCACTTTTCATCCAAGAAGCTTCTTCAAATGAAGTTACAAGAAGTGAAAATCTTCAAGATAAAACAAAATCCAGTTGCCTTTTGAAAAAGCCACCTTTGGGACAACCATGACCTGGATTACTGAGAATCTCCATAGACATCTTCAGTGATAATCATTAGCATTGATGATATTATCTAGGTTGGGTAATGAGATGTCTGCAAAAAAACAACCCAGCTGAGAGAGCACCAAGAACCCCTCAGTTCAACCCCGAGCTTCAAATATCCTCCTTTATTCTTCTGTAAATACACTGAAAAAAAATCCCATTTATCATTTTACATATAGCCCTAATCTTTCAGAAATTGTTCGATGAGATATACCGAGATGAAGCATACCAAATGCTCCACAGAGACCTTTAACGCTAGTTTCCAAAAGAAACATGACTTGACTTCTTTGCAGAAGTTACAGCTCTTGTATAGAGGCAATAATTAAGAAAAGAGGTCCTTGTATCTTGTTTGAATGTGCTCTTATATCTTGAAAAATCCCTAATCGGAGGAGGCTGAATTCACCTCTTTCCTTAAAAAAAAAAAAAAAAGCAATCAAAAATTAATGCCAGGATGCGGCATTGTTGAGTAGAGTAAATAAAACTATCTAACTTTAATTGTGTTAGGCATTTCTGTTTACCTTTTCTTTGGCAGCAAGAAAATAACAGTGGATGTGTTTCTGACCAATATTCGTTTTCTTATTTATTTATTAAAGATTACGTAGCAATATTCTCCTATATGAACAGACTTCCTCTTTGTTATCAGCAGAATGGGAAGGAACTCCTGCTTTCAGCTATAAACGTTTTTAATATTTATATGCATGTTCCCATGATTATGATACATAGTCTTGCATTCTAGTTCATAAATTACATTTTAGGATCAAATCATTAATTGTTAACATCTCTATGATAGTTTTATAGGTCTCTGTATACCTAGGATTTCTAATACATTTTTAATGGCATGCTAATCTATAAGATAAAAGCTTAGTAACGTAACCTCCAGCTATCTCAGCATGTCACCAAGCTGTCAAAGGCCCTTCTTATTGTCTGAATACCTTTGGGAAGGATAGTCTTGATAAAATATTGCTGCTTTCAAAACATGTTCTAGCAACGTAGTACTGTAACCCAGACCAACAACCCTAATTCTGATATGATTTGAATGGCATTGGAAGTTGCAAAATCCTTTTATTTTTTGTCTGGGTGACACTTTGCTCTTTATCATAGGCAGTCAATGTGAGGAAATAACAATACTGCAATTTATTACCTCTCTCCAAAATTGGCAAGCTTCCTCTTTTCAGAGTAAGGGCCAATGTGAGGAGCATTACATGCCTTTAAATAACATCTACTCAAGAGGTTAAGTCAAAACAGTATAAACATTGGAAAAAATAAATGATAAGCATTTTGAAAAGCTGTTATTAAAAGGTTTTGCACTGCTCCCAAATGCAATTTTGAGTCCTTTGTGCTTAGTAGAAGAATTTGTTAGCCCTCTCCTGTTAGATTTACTAGAAAATTTAATACACTAAACTTGAATTATGCTTTTTTAGATTATTCACCAGTATGCTTTCATACAGCAATGTAACAAGATAGTTGTAAATACTTGCAAATTAATACAATATGTTTATTCAACATGTTAGACCTTCTCACATGGTTCATCAAAAGTGAAATTACAATAAATAACAATAGCACTTAGATTAACATGCCACTTCATATTGCCTTACAGCACTCTCTGAGTGGTTTACAGAATAAGCATATTGCCCCCCAACAATCTAGTTCCTTATTTTACGACCTTGGAAAGATAGAAGGCTGAGTCAACCTTGAGCTTGATCGAGATTAAACTCCTGGCAGTAGGCAGAGTTAGACTGCAATACTGCATTATAACCACTGCACCACCACAGCACATTAAAATAAAATAAAATAAACTAAAAACCCTTAAACAGCTATACTCAACATAAACTTGTGCTACATGTTGATCAAGGACTAAAAATGATGAGATTCTTATCAATATTTGTATCATGTCTGCAATGTAATACCTATAACTTTTTTTTTCCCACTGCTACACTCAACAGCTGTGAGAGCTGACCGAATGCGTGGAGGCCGGAACAAATTTGGACCCATGTACAAGAGGGACAGGGCACTGAAGCAGCAGAAGAAAGCTCTCATCCGAGCAAATGGACTCAAATTAGAAGCCATGACTCAGGTGATCCAAGCAATGCCCACTGATCTCACAATATCTTCTGCAATCCAGAACATCCATTCTGCCTCCAAGGGCCTACCTCTGAACCATACAGCCTTGCCTCCCACAGACTATGACCGAAGTCCTTTTGTAACCTCTCCAATTAGCATGACAATGCCGCCACATGGTAGCCTGCAAGGTTATCAGAGCTACAGTCACTTTCCAAGCCGTGCTATCAAGTCTGAGTACCCTGACCCTTATACTAGCTCTCCAGAGTCGATAATGGGCTACTCTTACATGGATGGTTACCATCAGACAAGCTCACCAGCAAGTATTCCTCATCTGATTTTGGAACTCTTGAAGTGTGAGCCAGATGAACCGCAAGTCCAAGCTAAGATTATGGCCTACTTGCAACAAGAGCAGGCCAACAGAAGCAAGCATGAAAAGCTCAACACTTTTGGGCTTATGTGCAAAATGGCTGACCAAACCCTCTTCTCAATTGTCGAGTGGGCTAGGAGTAGCATATTCTTCAGAGAACTTAAGGTATGTCATGCAATTCTTTCATGGGATGTGGTCACTCTGAGAGTGAGATGGGGTGGTAACTAAATTGGACAAATAAATGAACAAACAAAACAAGAGTTTGGGTATAAGAAAATGTGGTTACCATTTGATTGATACAACTTATATTTGTATATTATTCTTTGAGGAAAAAGCTGTTGAGAGAGACATTATTATGACTGTTTTGATCTCACTGTTGAGAAGCTGAATTGGATGTTTAAGTCAAGATTTTTTTCTAAAGCTAAGAAATCTGAGGGAGGGGGAACTCAGGGATCTTGCCTGGCTAACATAATTATGATTGTAAGCTACTAGTGAATAACAGCATTAATAGATATAGACCAGGACAGTTGCAGCAGTGAGTATGAAAAGCCATCCTTTTGCTGCCCTATTGCCCATTGGTTTGTTTCTTGGAAGGTAGAAAAAGAGGGCTATTGATAGAGAAACAGACAAAAAGGTCCCTTGTAAAATATTTTGGAAACAACATTGGGAGAAAAATATGTATCCTAGTGTACAACTCCGGAAAGAAAGGATTAAAAGTATGAACTAGAATGGAGAACTTATGGTCTCCAGATGTTGCTAGAGCTTCATTGGCCAATCCGACTTGGGTTTCCAGAAGTTGAAGTCCAGAATATTTGGAGATTTTCCAGGTTCCCACTCCTATTAATCAATCCTTTAAGCTAACATCAATGAGTCATAAAACCAGAAAAAAATTAATACGGATCCATGAACATTTAACTATACTGCAAAATAGACTATATATACATGTTATATAAAGTAACAAATGTCTAAGACTAAGACTAATTCTGTGATCAGATATATTATGAAATTATAGAGTTATTCTTCTGCTAGCTGGATTCCCTGACAAGACACTCTAGAAAAAAGCAACTGTTAGACAGGAGAATAGTAAGTTATATTACTGAAGATAACTGTGTAATTTGAGGGGTCCATATGTGCAATATATTCAAGATGAAATTCAGGATCGACAAATATTATATATGTGTTTGATATATAAACACCTATCCTGTTAGCTTGTGGCAACTCCAGAGTCTTTTAAAATATGATGCAAAAATAAGTCTCTGGACAGATTGCTGAATCCCAACAAAAATCCATATTCTGGTGGCTAATGAATGGTGAGCAAACTGAGGAGGAGAATCAGAACAAAATCATTAGTAGTTTTTTCTGACCAGTAGAAGAAAGAATGTAGGGTGAGAAGATGAATGGTTTTAAAGAAGAGGGAAGTGGGGAAACAGGGTTGCAATCCATTGATGATAGGTCAAAGGATAATGGGATTAAATAGTAGGAAAATATTTTTATTTATTTTTATCAGTGCTGTATAAGCATTGATTACCCATAAAAAATTAAGTATTGGAAGTCGTTGGGAATGTCCTTTCTGAGTGCTTTTAAGTGATATTTGGAAAAGGATCTCAGTTTTCACAGGTCTTATAACGTTTCCTAGTAATAGAACAGGCATCCTTTTTGAACCCTTCATTTTTAAGTCTTCTGCTCCAAAAGATTACATGGAAGAAAAGACAGAGGCAGACAAACCTCGATCAGTATCTGAGGGAGATGGCAGTTCAGAAATATGAAACATAAATAAATAAAAATAAATAAAAGTAGTTAAATTCAGGGATTCACTTTTGTAGCCTCATCTTTTTAGTTAGTACATTGTTGCCTATTGCCGAGAGGCTTATTTTCTTTTTTTCCTAAAATTTATAACATTCTGTGTCCCAAGAGTTTATTTTCCGCTATGTGTCACATTTTGTGGGCACATTTATTTTATTTATTATAGTTATTTTTGCTACCTCAAAAGAGCTTAAGAGGATTTTTAAAATATATGTAATGTTCAGTTGAATAATTTGAGTGGAAGCATATGGGAAAAGAAAGCAAGTTAAAAACCAGGTTATACTGAGAACTTAAAATGCTACATTAAGCTGTGGAAAATATAAAGACCCAGCAGTTTTGGGAAATAGTATTTTGGATTGCCATTACAGAAGATCTTCTCCATTTACCTGGAGTATAGGATAACTATTGAAATGCATTTTCCTTCGGCAGAAAAGACACAATATAGAAACAGATTACGATCAGAATATCCAATGCACATAATTTACCATTTACCATTCAGTTTTGATTTAGCTAATTTTTTAAAAAACTATTTTTAAGGAAATCTTCCCAAAACATTTGTGGTTATCTAACCCAGAAATTCCCAATGTATGGTTACTGAAGCTATGGGCTATCAATGTCACATCCTTTTTAGAATGTATCTTTGAAGGTCTAAAGTTTTGCATAATCAGAAATCCCCCTGTTGATAATAAATTATCACATTATGGAGTACAGTTATATTTTTTTCCCTCTTATTAGCCTTCTATGCACTTGGAAGGTTTGTAGATGATCTTTTACCGTAGTTTTTATATGAAAGAATGTTAGAGTTGATTAAAGTCATAGACACCATTCATGAAGAAATATTCAAGAGGTAGGGACCAAATATTGATGGAAGATAGCGAGGATTCAAATTTCACTGTATGCATTGGAGAGAAGCCATAATGTCACATGCCTTCATTGTGACTTCATCAAACAAATAATGCAGATGATTTAATTTGCATCAACTGCATCAGGATCTGAATGAAATACAGTGCATTCTTTACCTAACTTACTCAGTGCTATCATGCATTATGTTAATTCTCTCATTACTTTCTCTACAAAGAAACACCATAGGTGTCTTCACAGGGGCAAGCACCTAAGCGTGCAGTACAAGGTTGACAGAGAAACTCTGCCCCTTATGTACCAGTATGTGACACCATGACACAAGAATGGAAACAGCAGGTCTTGCACTGTGACATTGCAATACATGTTTCACCATCGGGGTTAGGAACAGACCCTGTGAGCATCTCTTTACCTTTATTTTGGAAATGAGCATAGAAGATATCTTGAACCCAAATCTTCCAAGTGGGAACAATTTTTTAGAGAATGCTCCCTTGTTCATTTTTTTATTCCTAGTCACCAATTAAATTCAAAGCAGGACATACATGATCTAGAGCCGTGATGGCGAACCTATGGCACACGTGCCACAGGTGGAACATGGAGCCATATCGTTGGGCACACGAGTGTTGCCCCAGTTCAGCTGCAGTGCGCATGCGCAGGCCAGACAGGTGATTTTTGGGCCTTCCGGTCTCCTGAAGGCCTCCGGGGGGGTGGGAAGGCTGTTTTCGCCCTCCCCAGACTCCTAGAAAGCCTCTGGAGCCT
>JANHFK010000852.1:236723-256513 GCA_036250565.1 Sibynophis collaris
AAATATTCCACAATGTTGTTTCTTTTTCTTTTTTCAATTTTTCAAATTTTTTGGGAAAAAACAAAAAAGCCTTCAGGAAAAAAACGGGAAAAAACCAGTTTTTTTCCAAATTTTTCCGGTTTTTTTCCGGGCCTTCACATCTCTATACAGGAGAGAAAGCAATAGCTGTCTCAGTCTTTATTGCATAAGAGTCTGATCATAGTTCACAATTTGTTAATGTCAACGTTCAGTTTGGAATAAAGGTTTTCTCAATTGATAGGAAGTATTTAGGTTGCCAGATTTTATCTGTTAATTAATGAAATGTATGTTCTGTGCTTACTCACACATTTAATCCATGTAACTAGACATTTAAAAGAACAGTTGTCTTCCTCTGTCCAAACCCACAAATTAGAATTACTGTTCATTAATAAATAGCACAATAATAAATAATTTGCTGTCTATCCAACAATGTCTGAATTTCTCTGTTCACTCCCTGCCTCTTTTTCATCTATTCATCTGCTGCTTTAATCAACTTCCGATGCTTTCTCTACCTACATTTCCCCAGAAAAAGACATCCATCGTGCTGAGAAACTGTTTAATACTGGCTTACATTACAGGGAAGTTATATGCTACTTTAAATATAGTTAAATACCGTAGGTACTGTATAGGTATGAAACAGCCCAATTCCTACCTTACTAACAGGTGTTCTTCAAATGTGCTACACTATAATTTTCCATAATTCACACTCACCCCCATTTTTTACAAAGATACAGTAAAGTGAGAGAGGAGGAAGCACATTCAAATTCTGTGACTGGCTGTTTCAATAAAAGTACTCCTTACCAATATGGCAAAGGTTTCTTAGTCTGATCTACATGTAGGGATGACATTAGCCTGGTAATATTGATTATTGAGATTTGAAGAAGAGAGAGGGTGAGAGAGAGCTGCAATGGTCCGAATAGGATCCGAATAGGTTTGTGCAGCTAACCTTCACAACTGACACACAATCCTAGGAAACATGTGTTCCCAACAGACAATAATCAAATACCAGGCTGTTGTAATCATATTTTACCCTTTAAATCAAGATTGCTGCACAGCACACAGTATTGTTGTGTGTGTGCGGGTGCACATGGCGTGCACTGCATTTTGTTGCAAGATATATTTTGGAACATGCTGTAGATAGACAGCTCTGTTTATTCCTAGCCTGTCAACTATCAGTCTTAAATATAGTTATAATTTATCTTCAACCTTCAATAAAAAGGCACAGAAAAGTGTTCTAAACTAAAATTGAGAGGACATTTGGGGAAGAGAGGTTGAGGACCTGGGATTCATCCTTTTTTTGACAAGGTCTGATTGCAGTCTTCTCTTCCAGATAGCTGGTGGCTTTGTTAAGACAGGCACAAGAGATAGAAAGAGACAAAAAAAAATGCAACTGGACAGAGCAAAACAAATGTTGTATTTGAAAAATATAGATTCAACCTTGTTCTGTTCTCTATGTAGAAATGAATTATTGTGATATTCCTATAGTATGGGGAAAGACCAAGGTTGTTCCTGTGATAACACAGGCTACACTTTGACTTATCATGGATCCATCTTGCTATCTCCCACTCTTCTTTCTTTCATCCAACTGTATTGTCAAAATGGGATATGACTGGTATGCCACGGTGGAGGGTAAAGTAATGAAAATATTTTTTTGTGCTGGAGACTAAACTACATGCTGTTGAAAACTCACATGATCCTTTGACAGTTAGACTGCGTGGTGCTGCTAAGCCCAGTGTGATAATTTACAGTCACTTTATCTTTATTTTTCCATTCAGTCATGTCCAGACAAATGTCTATGGAGATCTTCAATCATCCAGGCCATGGTTTTTCAAAACACCTTTGGGACAACCAAAGCATCTGGACTTTCTTTGTTTTCCTTCAAGACATTTTGCTTCTTACCCAAGAAGCTTCTTAAGTTCTGAAGGTCCTCAAGGAAAACAAAAAAAGTCTAGTTGCCTTTTGAAAATGCACCCTTGGGACATATCCAGACAATAAGTCCTTGCAGTTTTCTTGACAAGATTTTTCAGAAGTAGTTTGCCATTGCCTCCTTCCTAGGGTTGAGAGGAAATGACTGGCTCAAGGTATCGAGTTGGCTTTGTGCCTAAAGCTGAACTACAATTCACACTTTCCCAGTTTCTAATATTGTAATTACTACACCAAATGGATTCTTCTTTACTTAGGTTAAATTAAATAATAATTTTCAACATACACCTGTCATCAAAAAGAAGTCTAAAGCTTCTATGCCATCCCTGTAATTTCCAGAACAAATCACTCTCGGTTGCTATGATATCATGGACTTTTGGCTTGCTTTCTTATCTCCCAGAAGTGGCAACCATAATACGTAGTCTTAGTATAGAATCATTGAAAGTGGTTTTATAAAAAGATTGTTCTGTTGATAGAACCTTGAAAAGGGTGGGGTATGCATCTCCCATTTTGTGCTCAGATGGAAATCAAAGGAAAGTCTGCCACGCATTATGCATAAATGTTCTTGTTTTAAATATTGGCTCTATCAAGCAATACAGGCAGAATACAAGTACATGCACATAGAAACAATAAATTAAGAAATTTCCAAAAAGCTGCGGTAGCGCAGTGGTTAGAATGCAGTACTTACTGCAGGGCTAACTCACTGCTCACTCCAGGAGTTCGATTCTGAATGGCTCACTCACTCAGCCTTCCATCCTTCTGGGGTCAGTAAAATGAGAACCCAGATTGTTGGGGGCAATATGCTGACTCTGTAAACAGCTTAGAGTGGACTGTAAAGCAGTGTGAAGTGGTATATAAATCTAAGTGCTATTGCTATCATAGTGCAATCTTAGTTATTCACATTTTGTGATCTCTTTCAATGTAAATCCTCAACTTAAACTATTCATTTAGTGACTGTTCAATGTTAAAATAGCACTGAAAAAGTGACTTACAACCATTTTTCACACAACTGTTGCAACATTCTCATCGTCACGTGATCAAAATTTGGACGCTTGGAATTGGTTCATATTTGCAACGGTTGCTAATTTAACAACTGCAATGATTCACTTAACAACTGTGGCAAGAAAGGCCATAAAATAGGTCAAACCTCACTTAACAACTGTCTTGCTTAGCAATGGAAATTTTGGGCTCAACTGTGATCATAAGTCGAGGACTACCTGTAATCTATTCTATTAAATGTGAGAAATAGATCATAAATAGATGCTTGAATTTCAGATCATATTTTAATACTATGGCTGTTAGAACTTCTGCTGTTGTTATTTTGTTACAGGTATTGTCAAATTTTTAATATTTTCCACATCCTTCTCCAAAACTGACTTCAAATATAAACTATAGAATTCAATATTAATATAACATGTCTGGGGAATGACAAACCATCTTTAACAGAGAGAGAGATCTGATCTTCCTTGTTATTATGAGTTATTTTAAAATAAATGTTCATGCAAAATGAAAGTTTTTGGACTCTGCTATAATTTTATCTGTGACTTACTAACATTGGAAACCATTTTCTTGATTATTTACATCAAATAAAATTCCTAATTCCTAATCTAATTCTAATTAGTTTTATTAAAATATACAGTCACAGACCACAGAGAAATGCATGCACCTAGAAGATGGCTCAAGGCCAATAATGTTTAATTGCTATAGTACAGAATTTAGCTACAATTCTTGAGACTTCTGGATCCTGTTCATTTAATAAATAGTGCTTGTGAGAATTATCTAAGTATTTTTAATCAAATGAGAGATTAATACATGCATTAATGTTTCAATTTCAGAATCCCAGCAAATACATATTATTTTTATAAGAATACTATTAAATCTACCCAACAATACCATTTAGATGTGCCAATGTAAAAGCCAGAATAAATAAATAGTATAAATATTAGGGAATAATGATTCTATCTCTTTATTAAATGATAATTCTTTGCCTGAACATTCTCCTGGCTTTATTCAAGCTTAGCACAGATACTGACTGGAGTGAGCCCACAATGAGCCAGATTATCCATTATTTGTTTCTTTTAGGGAGGCTGTATCTGCTTACAAAAACTAATAAAACAGATTCAACACAGACTGGCCCAAGTTTGTTTAAGCCTACACTTCAGCCAGCAGGGTAATAAGTCAGCCTCAACTGAAAAACAGCTGAGTTCAGGCTAGAGAATTGCATTAGCTACAATGCAGGGAGCTCGAAGTAGAGACTTGAAGAATTTAGACTGAACAGCTTCCAACCTATAACTACCCTTGTAGGCATAACATTACACAGCATACAGCAACCAGCATAAGAAGGCAGTGCAGAGAGTGGTGAGGATGGCAGAAAAGATAATTGGTAGTTCACTTCCTTCTATCCAGGACATGGCACATAAACAATGCTTGAGCAGGGTCTGCAGTATTGTCTGGGATGCTACACATCCTCTTCATGACCTGTTTTCCTTGTCACCTTCTGGGAGGAAGCTTCGTGGTATCCGAAGCAGAACATCTAGATTCAGGTCACCGTTTTGTTTCATATAGTATCAACTTTGTGAATTCTCAAGTTACCTCTTTCTGCTATGTATTCAGTGATTTGTGTGTGTGTGTGTGTGTACACATATATGTATATATATGCATATATGTATCAGTGGTGGGTTTCTACCTGTTCACCCTGAATTGGGCAAACCGGTAATGGTGGCAGCGGAGGCTCTGCTCACCCACCTGGACGTCATTATGGATGCTCTGCGCATGCGCAGAAGCGCTGTGCATAAAGAACAGTTTTGTTCCCGGTTCTGAACCAGTAGCGAAGGTAAGTGGAACCCACTACTGATATGTATATATGTGTATATGTGTGTGTGTCAGTAGTGGGTTCCTACCGGTTCGCTCCGGTTCTTAGAACCGCTAGTAATTGCGGCAGGTGGGCGGACCCTCCCGGATGTCATCATGGACACTCTGCACATGCCTAGAAGTGCCGCGCATGAGTGAAGCAAGCGTGTGTGCACTCTTGTTGTGAACTGGTAGCGAAGGTAATTGAAACCCACCCCTGGTGTGTGGGTGGGTGTGTATGTATAGTATGTGTATATGTATGTTATGTATGGGTATGTATACTTTCATTTGAGAGCAGGTAACAAAATTTCATTTTTAATGTGTGCCAGTGTGCTCATAGTAAAAAAAAAAAAATGACAGTAAAGGTTATCTTGTCTTATCTCTTATCTTACAGCAAGAGCCTTGGCATTTTAGCTTTAAATTTTTTTAATGCTATGGACACAAAATTGTTGCTTGTACAATTGATTGGATGGTTCAAGAAAGAATTCCAGCAATGGAGGAAGCTAGCTTCAGATCACAGTTTTTCATCATTTACCAATGTATCACTTTGTACCACCTCTCCTCGGAGTGTATTATGTCTCCTGGAGGTATCTTTTACTCCGTTTTTACAGATCTAGAAGCAGTGTTTGATTCAATCCCTCATGAGAGGCTATGGCAGTTTCCTCTATTGGCTGCTACCTCCTGCAATTAATTATGATATTGCATTAAAGTGCCACAAGGCAGACCCAGTGCTTAAATAGTGGAGAGTTGACTCATCCTATTCTGAATTTTAGGTTTACTGTTATAGTAACCATTCCTAAAACTCTCCTTAAAGCTACCAGGTGATACTTCTGCACTTCATAAAAAAAATACACATTCCACCAGGATAAATATGTATATTCAAATACCAACAGGAATATTTATAATAGATGTCCTATATGTCTGTGAAAAAAATCATATTCCCAGTGTTTAATAAATTCCCTTGGAAAAAGGTTTGTTGATTCTGTGAATCTTTAGAATAGTAAATAACGTTATGTCTCCCTTCTCTGAAAAAATACACACACACACACAAAGATAATACTACAACTTTAAAGATTGAGGTATTGAGCTTCAATACTATGTAAATAAGTATATGACTAAATAAATACATGACTAATATTTATTTATTAAACCGTTGAATCTCAGCAGCTGCCCACTTGTACAAGACTGGGCTTCTTACAAATATTAAGTCTAATGATAAAAACAGTTTAAAACAGCAATAAAGATGTTCATGACATTTTTAATCAATGTATTTTAATCATTTTGGAAAGTAGATACTTTCCAAAGTAGATGCTTATAAATGTGTTATAAAACACATTACAAAATAAAAATTTATAGTTAAATTTTTAAAAATAAAATATTAGTGGTATTTTTATGTCACTACTAAAAATTTTATATGTCTGAGAAATATTGTTGCTTTTTATCAACCATATTTTTATGTTACTTGTGTTTTAATTGATTTGTCTTTTCACTTAGTTCTCTTATTTCATTAGTTTGGGTCAAACCAACACATTCACAAAATGCAGAACAGTAATTTCACTTTTAAGGTTCATTGTTCCTTAAGTTCTCATTTTTTTTAATTATAGAAAGTTCATTCTGATTTTTTTTTAACACGGCATTTTACTGAAATCAATTCTTAAAGAGGTTTCCAAAATTATGAAATACTGCTCATTAAATAGATCATCCCTTGTACCATAAATTATGTTACATACAAACCTAGAACATTAGTAAAACAAGTTGTGGGTTTTTTTTCTGAAACTAATACTTAATTGACACAACTTGTTTACATTTAGCAAGCATGCAAGAATAATTGATTCATTAAAGGAAATTCAACTTGTCCGGTCTGTTTTGAAATGTTACTGGTTGGCAAAGTCTATTTCTTTTTCAGGATGGTTCTTGATTTGTGAGATAAAAAGCTGAAGCTTGTAATGAAAATGCTGGGGATTTATTGATGCTATTTTATATTGGTCTTTTGAGATATTAATTTACATTAATTCTCCCTTTCAATGTCGTTTTTACAGTATATCGTTTATTTCTGTTTTATGCTGTGTCCCTCCGCAATTGAATCATTTTTGTGGTTTTCATTATTGATCTTATTAGCTACCTTGAACTAGTTCTAAGACAGATTTATTTTCGGAGAAAAAAGATAATTCCTTCTCCTACTTGGCTATCAGTGGCATTGCTTTCATAGTACATCCTTGCATAAGAGCGAGACTATGCAGACTCAGCTGAATACCAAAATTTGTTCAGTAGGGGAAAATACAAAAATACCCACTGAAAATTGGTAAAATATCAGGAAGCTTTAGACTGGAAATATGAACTCTCATGAAAACTTAGTATCCATTCATCTCATGATACTGCAATAGAAGTCTATATCTTCTCGGGGGGGCGGGGAGGGGGAGACCTATAAAATTCAATGGAACTTATCCCAATTGGGAAAATGATTTCAGCTTTAAAGTCTTACCTCAAACTTCAGTGCCCTTTTGTAGAAAATAAATGCTTTTGCAGAATGGGCAGTTGCAGTAAAACTTACTAATACAATTGCAAGGTATTACAGCAGCAGCATGAGAGAATTTATGTGAAAGTATCTCCCAATGGCTTTTTTGTACTCTTTAAATGGTGGTAAAAGTGCATGATTTTTTTTTAAAAAAGAAGATCAAAAGAGAGCAACAGCAGTAACTGCAAAGTATTCTTTTGTTCGTTTGTTTCTTTGTTTTGGTATATAGGTTGATGACCAAATGAAGCTCCTTCAGAACTGCTGGAGTGAACTCTTAATTCTAGATCATATTTATCGGCAAGTGGTACATGGGAAGGAAGGCTCCATCCTTCTAGTCACTGGGCAACAAGTGAGTTTGCATATAAAATTGCTGATTTTTTAAAATTATTATTAATGACTTTGCAAATAGACAGATTTTAAACAGATCAGAAGCGTTGGGTCATACTTAAAGCATTTTCCAATGAATGGAGATAGGGGTTCCAGCAGAGCATTA
Organism: Sibynophis collaris; assembly: GCA_036250565.1. Taxonomy (NCBI): domain Eukaryota; kingdom Metazoa; phylum Chordata; class Lepidosauria; order Squamata; family Sibynophiidae; genus Sibynophis; species Sibynophis collaris. The sequence continues at coordinate 244,523 of JANHFK010000852.1, forward strand.
GTGAAGTGGAAAGTGTTCTCTTTGCCAGTCCCAATGATAAATTTTACACATTATATATATATATAAATGTTTTCATATGAAAGAAAAAGGGAATGAAATTTGTTAGCAAAAGCCTAGAGCTAGAAGAAACAAAACTGAGATAAATGGTAATTTTCCTTTATTTCTATGAATTTATATCAAGTAAGACATGGATCAGGCTAACCCTGTGCTAATTGTATATCTTTTAAAGAAAAAAAAATAGTTTAGCTGAATTTAAAGCAGATAATATGCTCTCCTGGGAAAACAACATTCAGGGCAGACAAGGCTTGATTAGATCATTTGTGATAATAAGTACTGAAGGAAAACCTTGTGAAAGTGTTTAATTTATATAACTTACAGCTTAGGAATCTTTATATTTTCTTCAAGATTCCTTCTTGTATCCCCCAGCTCAACAAATATAGAATTTTGAATGGAATACAGAATTCCGTTCAAATACATTACAGGCAAAAATTTCTAAAGCATAAAGAGAGTGAAAACCCGCTGAAAATCAAACATGCAGCGCTGACACAAATCTTACAATTAGAGATGAGACTGAGCAGAAGGCCTGGTGGTCAGAAGAAAGCTGTCAGCACCACGGACGGCTCTTCTCCACGGCTATCAAAAGACTGGATAAATTAGGAGAAGTTAAGCGTATTTACCCATCTGTTCAGTGTGCACAACTTGCACACTGAGGTAAGATAAATCATAGAGCGTTCACAGAATTTACTTACCTAATCGCTTCAAATATGGGGTGCACGCAACCCATCTACATTATTCTACTCTATGGTCTCAAGCACCGCAACTGAAGCGTAGTCGGGTGTCCAAACAATGGGACAAAGTTAGGACATTTGTGTTATCAGAAATCGAAGGCTTGTTTGAATATGCGAGGGAAAGGCAGACCCTATTAGGGAATCAGAAACAGCTTTAAAAGTGAAAACAAATGCCCTCTAGGATCCATTTCTTCAGGAAGTTCCCTTTCACCATCCTGAATAAAATGAACACAGCCCGCTTCAGAGCACTACAGAGCTTGATAGGTTGTCACAAGAGAACATCCTTGTGTCGTGGCCATACTCATTTGTAATTTTCAAGTAAAATAAATGAGAGTGACAAGGCAAATTAAATCAAAACCTTACCCTTTGAACATTTATTACAGCTCTAATGGAAAAGAATGTACAGTGTCATGGGAAGGCAGAGTGCATTTTGTGCATTTTATTTCTGATTCAAAGTGAAACCAAATGATGGTCCACTGGCATTTAAGTAGCTGAAACCTAAACTGCCTCAATTTAAATACATACGAGGAAACAGTTGCTTGTTTTGACTGCAATCCACATTATTCAATTGCTCTCCAAAATTTACATAGAGAGTCTTAGCCCTAATTTAAACCATGTAAGCCATTCACTTGCATTTATGTGGATTGTTGTATGTGCTCTACATTAGGTAAAAGAGACATACTTTATATATGAAGCAGGTGAGTTCAACCCTTTGATCGCAGCTTCATTAACTACGGCCATGGTCAAAATTAAGCTGTTTAAAAACTCATTGATGTCAATAAACAATATGCTTCAGTGCGCCTCTGAAAATGCGGGCCCTTTTATGGAGGGGAGGGGAAATTTAAGGGATAAGAGAGTCAGTAGGTCTAGCGGTTAAGGCACCAGGCTAGAAGCCTGAAGACTATGAATTCTAGTCCCATCTTAGACATGAATCATTTGGGCCACTTATTCTTTCGCCCTTGTTGTTGTTGTTTTACAGAATTACTCACGGTCATTCCGTTTGTCCGTTTCTGTAAGAAAACATGTCTGAAAGCATAACCCAATGGGGCATGGTTTGTCTAGTCAAAGTTCTAAAGTTCAGATACAATAAGAAATATTGATATAATGCAAGTCTCAGATAAAGCTCAGAAACTTACCAAGTGGGAAAGAAAAGCAAGAGAGGAAGACACAAAATTTGCTTGTGTTTTATGAACCATGGTTAATAATATCCCAAAAAATAATAAATTAAATTAGGCCTTTCTGTCCTCACACTCATTATGCTCATTAGAGCCTGGATTGAAGGGGGAAATGGCCCAAATTGATAGCCAGGTTTTGAATTATTTTATTCAATTAAGATTCTGCAGCAACTCTACCCAGTGAGTGCTGCATCCTCTTTTGAAATATGAAAACAAAACTTAATTGATTAGAGAAATGACTATTTAAAAAGTTTGTCCATAGAGAGCCTGCCTGGTGCAGTGGTGAAGGTGTCAGCCTAGAAACCAGGAGACTGTGATTGTAGTCCTGCCTGAGTCATGAAAGCCAGCTGGATGACCTGGGCCAGTCACACTCTCTCAGCCTAACCCACCTAACAGAGTTATTGTGAAGAAAATAGGATGAGGAAGAACTATTAGTATGTTCACTGCCTTGGGTTATTTATAAAAATAATAAAGATGTGATAAAAAATATTTTTTAATGAAATGGGTCCTTTAATCCTTGAAAAGCTTAAGGCAGCATGTCACCCCCTAAAACTCATGAAGCCCCCTCCCAAAATGGGATGTAATTTTTGGAGTTTTGGAGTGTAACCCCCAATGTGGCATGCAAAGCAAGCTATGATTCTTGAACTGGTGAAAGCTGAACATCTCTTTTTTAGGAAAGCTTTATTTACTTATTTATTAAATTTCTATAATCGTTCATCTCAGTAAACGATTCCCGGTGACTATAGATATCAAATCAAATCAAATCAATCAATCAATAAAGTTTTATAACTTTCCCAAATCAAATACTCTCTAGACATGTTGCAATTACAGTGCCTCAAATTTCTAACCAGTTCTGGTTGGGAACTCTGGGTGATGTAGCCCCAACCTAGCTGTAATGTATAAAACCAAAAATGATGGCCTCAGAAATTGTACTGTATGGGACAATTTTCCAAGAGCTATGAAGTTTTTTATTCAGATAAAACACACTGCCAGGTAGTTCCACAAAACACTTTCAAAGCCATTAATAAAGGAGTACGGATTTCTACAACATCATATAGCATTTAGTCACATTTAAATAATAGGCACAAGCACTGCCTGTAAACTCAAGGAATCTTTAGAAATGTTTGTTTCTTTTATTCCTAGGCGGAGATACAGTCTCCAGTTAAATCAAAATCATGTCTAGATCGGACTTGCTTCACTTTTGGCCCTGCCTTGTCAAGCTATTTTCAACCCAACATCACATATGTTTCTGATGGCATTCATCACAGTAACCTTGAAGGCTGCGCAGATTTCATTTTCAATTTTAGTCATCCTATAATCTCTTTCATAAACTTAAAATTTAATTATAAATACAAATGGAAAGAAGGATGGGAATGGAAGAGGAAATAAGCAAATTTAATATACTAATTTTGACATTAAGAATTATGACCTTTCAGGTGTTCCTTGAAATCAAATTTTGCATCCCTTACCCCACCCGATTTGATATTAAATTAGGGACAGGCAACATTTACACAATGACATGGAATTTTAAAATCTTTTTTTGGGGGGGACTAAAAACACATAGGATTTGTGATAGTGACAGATGTTGTTTTCACCAAATGCGCAAGACCAAAATGATTAAAGTCCTACTTTTCATTTTGCTGCTTGTTATTTCAGAGTTTTAATAAGAATATCCATTTTATTTGTTTAAAGATTTCGTAAAAAATACATTTTATTTTATTTTTCTTTAAAGATAGTTTTGGCAATGCCATCTTGAGAATCTTCCAGGGATTGATAAACAGGAATGTGGGTGAACTACTCTCCCCCATTACCACTGCTACAATAAACACTGCCATTTGCAGTGACCATGTCTGAAATTCAAAAAGAGGTTCTGTTCTTTGTAAAATGCACATTCTTCATTCATACTGAAGCGAGCTTTCAACTTTCATGGGCCCGTCAAAACTCTTATCCAAATTGCGAAGTATAATGCCAGTGCAGTTGTCTATTAGCGTTTCCCTATTATCAGCTATGGCCATCCTGGTAAGGTTGAATCAGCAGATGCCACATTTACTACACAGTTGCTACTCTTATTACTCTGAGAGGGATCCCAGCTCAACTTACTGTAGTTTGTTTTCATCCCTGTTATTTCTTTATCAAAATTCTGGAATGTCCAGAAATCTGGGAATAAAGATCCTTGCTCTTTATAAATGCCTAGCATTCCTCTAACTTAATAATCAGATCTTTCAATATATTTTGTGCACAGAAGACACACAATCTCATATACACAATCCCACCTTCAAAGAATACATTGTAAAACTTTGCCATATTTCACCTTTTCTTTATACCATCCTAGGTTGTTGGAAGATCTACAGAATGCTCTACTGTGCATTAGACCAGATCTTACCTCTTAAATTTTGTTCCCGGGCTAATCCATAAGTAAACGCATGCACGAATGGTCCCTTTAGTCAAACTGGATGGTAAATTGGCCCATATGCCATTGCGAATGTGTAAATGTTTTTTCTTCTTGCAAAATGGTGCCAGCTGACATTCATATCCTTTGCCAGTATCTTACGGCCATAAATCTCTTCAGACTATAGTGCATGTAGCATGCTTGACTTGTTGATTAACTTTAGTAAGATAGATCTTACACAGGTCCCATAGTAAAGTTATGCTTCATGGCATAACTTAGTTCAACCACTGTTATTCTTGAGACTTGTAGTTTTGAGAATAAAGCTCCTCATTTATACAGCCTCTGGCCTTCGAACAAATAGTTCCCCAAGAGAGGCGATTTTGTTCCATTCTGAAATAGCTGATTTCTTACTACCCTTGTACCCCATGTTGCTAGGCATGCAAGATTTATCTCTGCCATATGATTTGGTATGCATGGATCTGATCACATGTGTGCCATTTTGGAATAGCCACCGACACTCTAAATGTCCCCAAAGGTTACATGCATAACAACAAATGTTCACACGAGGCTGACCATACATTGCTGCCAACTTTCAAAATAATGATGAACGGTTCACACTGTTTGTTTCAGCTGTCGAGCCCATAATCAAACAGATAAGAAGAACAGGAAAAGCCCCCCCAAGTCCTGTTTCATGGGACTGCTATCTCTAAATCTAATACTAGCACCTGGCCAAAACTGTCATAGGCACTCTTTACAATGGCAAGCTTTATTTTGTTTAGATAATAGAACTGAATTACAGAATGAACCCCTGTGCTTGATATCTGCATCTGAGGGGTTTTTTTACCTCAGTTTTCTTATGTGGCTGGTGTGATGCTGTCTGCTTGATGGGCCACAACTTTACCAAATTGACACTATAGACAAAACAGCTTTATGTAAAGAGTTGGGGTTAATTTTAATGATCCATCTATTTAATTAATGAGCCAGACTCAAATCTACCCTTCATCATGGAGATATACCATGTTTCCCTGAAAATAAGACCCTGCCTTATATTTTTTTGAACCCTGAAATAAGTGCTTGGTCTTATTGCCATGCACTCAAAAGCCTGATTGGGATTATTATCAGGGGATGTCTTATTTTGGGGAAACAGGGTACTAGAAAACTTTGAATTAGTCACGTCTCCTCAGCTCAGTTATCCTTGTGCAGCTGAAATGAAGAAAGTTCTCTCTGAAAAAGAGAGATTTAAAATTGTTAAATAAATCAAAACAGAAGCTATGGATATATCCATCTAGTTATGTATAAACAAAGGAAGCCTACATACAGATTAATAATTTTATACCAATCTTCATTTCATGAGGTGGAATACGTAGTGGCTATGGTTTTTTTTTTATTTCTCTCTTGATATAGTCACAGTCCATAAACATACTAGATGTTTTATATCACTTCGAAGAGTTATCAGTTTTACTATTTGCATATTAGAACTAATTAGCAACCTCTCTAACATCATCCAGAGGGAGAGGTCTGCACAGAACTTAATTCATTATCTTCTGTTATTGGCATATCATGTTAAAATGACAGGCATCGTATATTGTCCAAGTCATCAAAATTTTAATTAATTTAATGAAAGCTGATTTCATTCTGCCTGCTGTCTCTGTGTAGGATGTATCCCTATATAGACTGAACTCTTTTTCATAAAAAGATTTGAAAAGACTTTGCTTTGTTTCCTCAAACTATTTGCTGGAAATATTTTTGTAAATGAAAATATAATTTAAAAAAAAAATATTTCTTGGAAAAAAAGTATTTTTGTATAATTTAAATAATTTACATAATATATTCTTGAAATGCAGATTTGACTTTATGGAATAATGAATTAATTTCTTCTGAATTGAAATTATTTGTCAAAAGGAGAAAGCCTCCAAAAATACTGTATTCCAAACTGCTTTGGGGCAAAAGAGAAAAACTGCACAACTTTAAAATGAACAAAAAATACATTACATAAACAAACATAAATGAAATTATTTATGAAATAGAACCTATTTCAAACCCAGGTATTGGCCAAAATGTCAAGAAGCTGATTATTTTATAATTAATTTAATGAAAATGCAACCATAAGAAACCAAATCACAGATAAAAACAATGAAATAAGCACAAATATAGATTTGTCTCAAGTTAGTTCTTATTTTTATTGCAAGAAATATATGGAGAGTGATATATACATTGATTCAAGAAATAATTAAATAAAGTACTACTTTCTCATTAACTACATGGATCATTAATTTTAACTTCCAATTCCCACTTCGGTCTATTCTAGGGAAATAATTTTCTAACAACGTATCAGTATAATCATTATCATCCTTCAATTAAACTATTAACAATTAGAAGCCCACTTCTACTGTCCGTAGCAACTTTATAAACCCTTCCTTGATGGAATTTGGAAAGGGGTAAGATAGGAGAACTTTGTAATTACCTATTCCTTGCCTATCCGATATCATACTCCTTTGATATTTTCTTAATACATCCTAACAACTGGGAGATAGTATCTTATAAGATGCATGCGTTGTATAAGATAGCAAGACCAGTGTAGTAAGATGAAAACAGGTAGTTCTTGACTTATGACCACAATTGAGCCCAACATTTTTGTTGCTAAGCGAGACATTTGTTAAGTGAGTTTTGCCCCATTCTATGACCTTTCTTGTCGCATTTGTTAAATGAATCACTGCAGTTGTTAAGTTAGCAACATAGTTGTTACGTGAATCTGGCTTCCTCATTGACTTTGCTTGTCAGAAGGTCGCACAAGGTTGCATATGATCCCAAGACACTGTAACCATCTAAAATATGGGTTAGTTGCCAAGTGTCTAGAATTTTGATCATATCACCATGAAGATGATGCAAAGGTCGTAAGTGTGAAAAACAGTCATAACGGTCATAAGTTACTTTTCTCAGTGCTGCTGTAACTTTGAACGTTCACTAAATGAACTGTTGTAAGTCAAGGATTAGCTGTACAGTTTTTCCAGCCAGTGACAGCCCAGATATATTGTTCTGCAACTCATATAAATCCCAACTATTTTTAGTGTTGCCTTTCCACTCTGAGGTTGTCATTCCTCTTAGATCTCAAAGAGGAAAATCGGAATTATCCTGTAGCTTCTACAACATTGTCTCTTGGGGTCCCAGAACAGCAATCCAAATCTCTTTTTCTGTTAATGGCAATTTTATAACATACAAATCATCTCACAGAGGTTGTTCTACAAGGAATTGTTCAACGAATACAGTCAAGGATAAGTCTTAAATACCTGAGTAAAATTTATCTCTGGATCAACATCAAGATTCAGCCTGCATTCCCTCCCCTCCATGATTTTCAATCATACATTCTGAGTTAAATATTAGCTCCAAAGGATTTGTTTCTTTCATAGACAAATAGGCCATTGACTAGGTAGCAGAAATAATATTCTTTTTAACAGGAACTCTCCTCCCACTACCCCCACTCCAAGAGACATTAACCGGGGTTTTTCATGCACCGTTGAGTTTATATAAACTGATTGACACCTTTGGGGGTCATCTTTCCACTGAGTCATAATTTTGCTCACTCGTGAAAAAAAGGTTTTCTTGGCTCTCCGTATTCTCTAGCTAAAGCTGAAAATTCAACTCATCATATTTACACAATAAAAAAAATCCATTCTGCCTTGTTTTTAATTGCAAATCTGACTCAGGGGACCAATTCTCCTGCTTAGGAGGCATCCCCGTGTCTTCTACCAGGGAACCCAGTGCAGTCAATTATGGTAATGAAATGTCAATAAATATAAAAATTTAATACAGTCGGCTCGAGCTGAGTGGCAGATGAAGACTTGCCTCCTAGACAAATTTGCTGGTTCGGCAAATATTAAATGCATCTGAAAGAGGAGTTAGTGCCTAAGAGTCCACCAGAAGCAGCGGGTAAAAGAATCTACCAATTGGGGTTTCCCGTTACATTATCATTGGAAGAGTACAGCTCCAGTATTCATGAGTTTCATTGGAAAATCTTGATTTATTATTAGAAAGAGAAGATGATATTTTCTCTTAAAGCTAGCTGGTGGACGTTAGGCTAGTCATTCTCTCTTACCCCAACCCACCTCATAGGGTTGTTGTGGAGGGGGAAATAGAAGGAGGAAGCAGTATTAGGTAAATCTACCACCTTGACCCAAAGGTGGTTTTTCAAGAGACAACTGCAGAGGTGGTATTCAGCAGGTTCTGACCAGTTCTGAAGAACCGGTAGCGGAAATTTTGAGTTGTTCGGAGAACCGGTAAATACCACCTCTGACTGGCCCCTCCCCCATCTATTCTCTGCCTCCCAAGTCCCAGCTGATCGGGAGGAATTGGGGATTTTGCAGTAACCTTCCCCTGGAGTTGGGAGGGAATGGAGATTTTACAGTATCCTTCTCCTGCCATGCCCACCAAGTCATGCCACGCCCACCAAGCCATGCCACGTCCACAGAACCGGTAGTAAAAAAAATTGAATCCCACCACTGCTACTCTTGACTGTCTCTCCCTCTCTCTTACGGTATTAATTGTCCATCCCTACCCTTTTTTGAAGTGTGACATTAGACAGATACATAGAAATACAAATATATTTGTTTAAAGGAAGTATAGTTTTTGGTGGAGGTAATCTTCTGGATCGCTTTCAGCTAGAGTTGCCAATCCCAGGATGACAAAGTAGGGAAGCCAAACGCTGTACAGGAACTGAGCCTGTGTTTCTAATATTTTCCTATCTACCGATGTTAGAGGATAGCCTTATATTTATCTTTCCATAGTTATAGTGATTTCCAAAAGAAGCTAATGAGATTTTATAGTTCATTGAAAAGAACTGCTAATTTCCTACTTTAGTGCACCAAGCATTGGGGACATGCTGTTTCATAAGGATCAGTTCTCTAAATGAAGGTCAGAGACATGCCTACATCTTTGTAAAGAAAGTTAGTTGTGCTCCATATTGCTGTTACATATTTGTCAGGTTGCTGGCAAGGACATTGTCCTGAATGGGGATAGTTTTGACTGAGCCAAACAGTGCCTTGAGATAAGTTTATATGTATTGGTTTCCAAAACTATCCATTAGATGTTAATTCCAAGGATGGATCTGATTCTATATGAGATGCAAAGCTGGACTTTAACGTGGGTTAATATGGCTTTCCACACTTCCTTTCACAAGGACATCTCTTTTGAGTTTTTCCTTCACACAATCCAGAAGACTCCCTATTCAAGACGTTGTAAATTTTCCATAGATCAGTTGTACACTTCTTATTGTGTCTATGCCTGGGAGAAATCTGGATGGGCAGATGTGAGAGAAAGCAAGCTTTTAACATACTGTTTGCTTTATTATCAGTGAAACCTAGTGGCACAGTTTTACTTGAACAAGTCTTATTTATGAATTCTTGGAAAATAATTATTACTTAGATACGGTGTTCTTCTAAATTGTAGGATTAAACTGTAAACATCTCTTAGCTCTTAAATCTCAACGTTTTCTGAGCATCTAAATTTTACTTTTGGAGAGCAAAATGCCTTGAATTCCTAGACATTTCCTAGGAATATTTTGCCAATCTGCCCATCTGCTATGAAACGTTCCTAAATGTTCAGACAGATGGAGAGAGATGTACAGGTCATTCAAAGGCAGGCAATTACAGGGGCTGCAAGTCTTTTAAAGGGCCAATGCATCTGTTCGAGATTGACCGGACAGGAAAATGAGTGTCCAGATACTAAGGACATTTTCTTGCAATAATTTCCTTAAATTGGGAGCAGGATGGGTAATCATGTTGGTTGTATATCATTAAGCAACCATCAAACGAGGGATTTTCATGCAACTCATTTTATACACCAAACCATGGGTGGAAATAGTAAGAACCTGGGAGGACCTCTTTGCTGATACCAGAGACAGAAAAAAGAAAACCTCATCAGCTGGAGAAGAGATGTTGCAAAAATAAAAGCTACAACCAATGTTGCATCCTGCCCATAGTTTGGATGAACTAGAATTGGAATGGCATGGGTGAGCAAGGATGATCGGAGACAAAAGAACCCGGGCCAAACTGTCCTGTTAAACTTTTTTTCCCCCTAAATTGATTTTCTGACTGAAACATTGGCAAATTGGGAAGGGGTATGTGTGCTGAAAAAATGTATTTATGTGAATAATATTCGTTACTATTCCAACCTCAACAAATCGCTTAGGTCCCTTCTTTGCTATTTCTCTTCCCAACTCCCTTCAAATTTACATTAATGAAACCTGCCAATCAATTAAAAATCCAAATAGGCATGACATAAATTCCAATTGCCGCATTGCCAATCTTAGTTTCGGAAAGATAGCCTTGGAGGGAAAGAAGGAAAAGTAAGGATAAGAGAACACCCATCTCTGACCTATTTTCTCTCTCTAATCTATAAGCCTGAGGGCAGATCTTATCTTTTTATAACCACTTTTTAAAAAATAACTAAACTTCCATAACATTTAACAAATCGAGACCCCAATAAAACTTACTTCCAGTTAGCTACTGGCCAACTACCCAGTGCCTGCTCTACCAACATCCTGGCCCCAATGCCTGGTGAAGGAAGTTAACCTTCACAGCTTTCCTGAAGGCCAACGGGGTTGGAGACCATCCATATCCTCAGGGTGTTCTTTAAGGCATGTACTAAGACAGAAAAGGCACATTTCTGAGGCCCCACCAGATGACACTGCTTCACTGAAGAGACCTGAAACACGCCCATCCTGCTACCTTGAGTAATACAGACAGAAACCTTCAGGAATAGCCAGTTTTGCTAGCAACCAGGGCCATGCCATGTAGGGCCTTAACGGTATCAGCCTGCACCTACTCAGAAGCTTATTGTGAGGCAGTGCATCTCAAACAGCAGTGCTGTTAGATGGGTGCATTGAGGTGTGCGCACTTCTGCCTATACTGCTGTTTTGTGGACCAGCTGCAACTTCTGAATACTCTTCAAGGGCTGCCCCGTGTAAAGCACATTACAATAGTCCAATTGGGGGGTGACTCTACATCTTTAGGGTTCCCTCATAGTGCATCGGTGAGGCAGTGGGGGCACTGTGGCTTCCTCACACTCCAACTGCCCTCCCAGGATGTCACAGGTTGCTCCAGACTATTCTCAGGCATTGTGTCCCCCGGCTGGAAAACTATGCTGTTTGCTGCAGATATCAAGATAGCTAAACAATTAGTGTGTCCTCTCCCCATTCTTTGTTCTCCTGTCCAGTTGTTCATCTCCTCCATTGCCCATTCAGATGTCTGGTAATACAGATTAATAGAGTTGAAAGGGACCTTGTAGGTCATCTAGTCCAATCCCCCACCCAAGCAGGAGACCCTACACCATTTCAGACAGATGGCAGTCCAGTCTCTTTTTGAAAGCTTCCAATGATGAAGCTCCCACAACTTCTGAAAGGCAAGCTGTTCCATTGGTTGATTGTTCTCACTGTTGGAAAAGTTCTTATTTCCAGGTTGAATCTCTCCTTGTTTAGTTTAGTTTATAGTTTATTGTCATTGTACGTATATAAACAGTATACCAATACAACGAAATTCACATAATACCCAGAGACCAAGCCCAACACACATGACAATCCCCAGACACCCCCCCACCCACCAAAAATTCCCCATCCCTAAACTATCCAAGCACCCACACAGCAGAC
>JANHFK010000852.1:285840-296461 GCA_036250565.1 Sibynophis collaris
GCAGAGAGATTCAACTAATATTCAGGAGCATGAAAACCATTTGTTTATGCTGAGGAAAACATATTAATGAAATACAATTTTAATAATTAAGTACAGGTAGTCCTCAACTTACCACTGCATTGTAAGCCGCCCTGAGTCTTCGGAGAAGGGCGGCATATAAATCCAATAAATAAATAAATAAATAAATTTGTTAAGTTAAACATTTGTTAGTGAACGTTGACCCATTTTACGACCTTTCTTGCCACAGTTGTTAAGTGAATCACTGCAGTTGTTAAGTTAGTAATATAGTTGTTAGGCGAATCTGGCTTCCCCATTGACTTTCCTTGTCAGAAGGTCGCAAAAGGTGATCACATGACTCTGGGACGCTGCAACCGTCATAAATATGAGTCAGTTGCCAAGCACCTGAATTTTGATTACGTGACCACAGGGGTGCTGCAGTGGTCATAAGTGTGAAAAATGATCACAAGTCACTTTTTTCAGTGCCATTGTAACTTTCAATGGTCACTAAATGAACTGTGTTGTAAGTCGAGGACTACCTGTATAAACACCACGATTATGCCATGATTATAATCTTTTTTTTAATTTTTTATTATTCAGATGTCAAAAACCTAGAGAACTTCCAGCTGGTAGAAGGTGTTCAAGAGCAAGTGAATGCTGCTTTGCTGGACTATACCATGTGCAACTATCCACAGCAGACAGACAAATTTGGGCAGCTTCTCCTGCGACTCCCAGAAATCCGGGCGATCAGCATGCAGGCTGAAGAGTACCTTTACTATAAACACCTAAATGGGGATGTGCCGTGTAATAACCTTCTCATTGAAATGCTGCATGCAAAGAGAGCATAAATGGTAGCCTTTGATACAGCTTCTGCTTTTCCGTAAAGAAAAGAAAAATACTCTATAAAAGTTCTCTGAGTGACACCAGTTGAAATAACTTGGTTTAAAGAAACTTTGCAACAGCAACAAAAAATAATGTTATAATAATCAAATACTAATAGTAAATAAGTGATGTATCAGGGTATTTGCATTGCCAACTGTGAATGAAATGCTACACAGTCTCCCCAAAGGAACTTGTATAGGACTTTAATCACTCGAATAAAAAGGAGATTTACAAGCGGAAAGGCTACCGACATCAATATCAATGAAGGCAAAAATACAACAACAACAAAAATGGAAAGGAAAGAACAATGCTTATACATTTTTTTTTTTAAAAAAACTTTGCCAGTTACCACTATGAATAAATTTAGGAGCAAGTTTTATCTGTGTTATTCAGCTAACAGATCAAAGAGATCTGCATGTACTACAACCCTTCACTGGTTAGCAGGACTGAAAAACGCCTCTAAAGGATGCAACACTGCAGTTTCCCTGTGTCGTCTTTCCAAAGACTGAATTCTTATTTCTCCTTCCAAAAAGAATCTGTCTATCTACATTATATTAAAAAAAATCTGGAGTGAACCACACACTCATACATGAACACGCATACAGAATAGTGTCACAAGCAAGCAAATAAATACAGCCTGGATTTTCGTCTGTCTGTGAGTCTGACCTGCAGATAACAAATATGAGAAAAAAAATATAATGATGATGAAAAAATAATTTTATTCATAAAGTTTAGTGTGATATTCCTAATGTTTTTCTATGGTTACTTTTGTCATTGGGTTCATGTTGTTCAGCCAGGCAGTATCTCTTCCTCTACCACAGGCCAAATTTTGGAAGAAAGCTGCTCCAAAGCAATTGATGGTGGACTTTAATTCCAGGCTCAAATTAAACATTACTGGAATCACTTCTCAAAGCTTTTAGTGCCAGATCAGCTTGTGGCTACTATTTAACCTCAGCCTGAAATAAAACATCAAGCAGTAGCATCTCTTTGCTTGTCACACTTGAACTCCAGTCTGGATTCGGAGAGAATTCAGATTAACGAATTCAATTAATATCCCATTGTCTGTCTTCACTGTGATTTTTTTCTTTTCCCACATAACTCTCAGTTGGGGTGGGTGGGTGTTCTTCATGAAGCATCTGCAGATGCAGTTCAAGAGTAGGATAGCATACCTTTGGAGATTTCAGATCAGATGCAATCACTATTGTAGGCCTAGCGTCCTGGTTTTCCTACTTGGCCTACAGAGCAAAGGATTAAAGGTGACTAGATGGCCATATTAGACAGTAGGCTGAATTCACTGTCTAACTAATAAAATCAGCTATCGGAGCTGTGGGGTGGGGGGACGAATGTCAGATAAAGGCACTTTCAGATTTAAGGAAACCATCTTCAGATGGTTTTCCTGGGACTTTTATTTTAGCAGGCCCTTGGTTCAAAGCTTAACTCATGGCAATGGAAGGGGCACGATATTAAATTTCAGTGAATTTTTGTGGGAGGAATAGGAGACATTGTGAGAAATTTAAAATACCCAGAACCTTCTGAGACAAGTTAATTAAGGATGCTAGGTGCAGAAGCTAGTCATGGGCTTCTGAGCTGGCCCAACCAATGTTTGGTTTTAACACGCTTTTGTCAGAATTTGGTCCTAACAGGTATGCATTTATGACCTCACTATAAACTCATTATTTCATTCTGCTTTGATTGCCTGTCCAGATCTCTATGTCTCCTTTTTAATCTCACATTCTTGACGTATTTTGGAAAGGTCCAGAACTTCCCATATGCACAGAGCACAATATACCAAGGAATATTCTCTTGTCCTCAAAGGTGCTTGTTTCTTTGAAAGGCAACTGGACTGTGTTTTCCTTGAGGTAGAAGAAGAAAATGTTTTGCTTCTTATCCAAAACATTTTCTTCTTGTTCCTCAAGGAAAAAACAGCCCAGTTGCCTTTTGAAGAAAAAACAATACCTTTGAAACAACTATGACCTGGATGACTGAGAATCTCCACAATATTATCTTGTCTGTTTCACCTTATCCTTTCAGAAAACCAAGTTCTCCAGCTTTATCTTACTTTGGGGTCAAATATTTTTGAAAGTAACAAGTTAGTCCTATTGATATAAATAGATCAACTGATGAAATCCAGCAGTTGGTTTTTATTAGTGGTATGGTAGTTTGAAAAATCTGCATCCTTTTTGTATATCCTTTGGAACCAAAAACACATTTTAAAAACAAGAATGAAAGCAAAAAAAAAAATCTTTGGTGTGCTAAATGAAGAGTGATACTGCCAAATCTATGTAAAGCCAAAGTCCACTGCAGAACAAATATCAGAGAAGGACAAATAATTCTATCCAAAATGAAGTTATCAGTATTATGAAATTTGCCACCGTAATGAAAGCTTTGCCTTATTTCAGAATTTTGAATGGTAACTGTACAAATGTGGATCGAATATGTTTAGGGTGGAAGTATTAATACTTTACAGTTTTGAAGAAAATAAAGTTTATTGTGTTTACATTTGTGAGGTCCTGGGAGGGGAGGGGAAAACCCATGATAATATTGCAAAACCATGGTTTCCTTAATGTTGCTTTCTAGATTGGTAACTAGCTTTACCAGTACTTAATTACTGTATGTCGTGAGACACTAAAATCAAAAGGAGAATCTCATGTATGTGTTAATTACTTTATTTTTCTGTTTGGGTTATTGGCTGTACAATCATTTGTAGAAATTGTATCAAACTTCTAATCCACAAGCCTTGTTTATTTGTCCATTTGTTTTCATGAAGATTGCTGGCTTTTAAATAGTTTATTTATATTGTATAACACCATTTTCATTGTAGACAATTGTGATGCTAATTTATTGTTCCTCTGTTTCATCTTTATATAAAAATATAGGCAGAATAAAGAAACCAAATATATATGTTTATTACAGCATGTCTTCAACTCATAGTTCATAGTTCAGGGACATTCAAGGGACTTTTCAGTTTAAAATCAGGTTTTTGATTAAATGTTTATACATTTTCATAATCCTAAATGATGTTTATTTAAAATCTATTGTAAATTTTGTGATTAGCACTTCTCTTTGTTTTATGTGAACAGAGAGAGGTGCACTCTTATCTGGACATTTTTTTAAGCAGTGGACATTGTATACCAAAGACAACACTTATGTCTGTAGTATTAGCATTAGACTACTTTATCACCATGTGAATTTGGTTGTTTTTAAATGCCAGACTTTTAATGGAGAGGGGGTAGAAGAGACAAAGGATAAATCATCTTTGGTTATATAAAAAGATATTTCTTTGACTATAAACAGTTACTCCTATCTTATTTCTGTAATTACCTGCTATTAATAACATGGATAATTCAGTCTTACTGGGAGGCAACATCAGTAGAAGTAGAAATTGAAGTAGCAACCTAATAGTTAAGTCCCAGCTCATTCAGTTCACTTTACAGAATGGGTTGGACTTCTGCATATTCATGCAAAATTAGAAACTTATACTATGGTGAAAGAGGCTTCAAGATAAAATTGAGAACCTACAATTAAAAGAGAAAGCAAAGTCAGAAGTTTCACAAAGTAAGCCAAGCTATTGTCTGCATACAACATACCTCTTAGTATCTAGGCCCACAGTATATTAAATAAACTTTATTTAAAGTTGGTACCAAAAAGTCAAATGTGTTCATCTTATCAAATGTTTTAAATAT
Source organism: Sibynophis collaris (assembly GCA_036250565.1). Lineage (NCBI taxonomy): Eukaryota > Metazoa > Chordata > Lepidosauria > Squamata > Sibynophiidae > Sibynophis > Sibynophis collaris. The sequence continues at coordinate 290,403 of JANHFK010000852.1, forward strand.
CTCCATCTTCACCCTGCATATGTTAATATGGTTGAAGTAGTATTGACAATTATTTTCTAATTTCTCTAGAATGAGTCTAGAATTCTTGTACATGCCATTATAGTGGGGAGGTGAAGCTGAGAAATTTGATGAAGCCCAATATTCTGGAACTCTCCCATGATTCTCCAGTGGCAACTACAAACAGTTCTATCTTAGGGAACTTATGTTGATAGTTCACTTTATATTTCCTATAAAAACAAGAAGATTGCTTTAAAAATTCAAATAATCATCTGTAGTATTTAAGGCTAATTGGAACATTATTTAATTCAGACTTTTCACATGGGTGTCTTGTAAAATCCTTAACTTTTTTGTTGAAACACCATGGCAGATGTCATTTTAAAGCTGAAAACCACTCACAGAGCGCAATTTTCAGTAGACACAACCAGATCATTCACGTGGATATTAAGAGCCAAGAATGATTATTGGACAAAGTCACATACAATTATCACACACATTAGCCAACATCTGAGATTCCAGGAATTCATCTGATTGCCCAAGTTTGCAAAATAAATGTTAATTGTTAACCACTTTGTAACAAGACAGTTAACTTACAATTGCTTTATTGATTACATATTAGTAAAAGCAGACTAAAATGCAAAAGTTTTGGCTTTGGCTGATTTCTTATTGTTGTTTCAGTGTTTGTAATCAGACAACTGTAGTGTCTGAATATTTGTATTACCATTATGTTCTGCAGCAACCTGGCATTTGAATCCATGCAACTCTTTAAACTGTGCAGTTAGTTACTTGTTCTCTGAATGTATCTGTGAAGTTCATGTTGTCTCATGTCAGTCCTTGCCAGGAATTTTCTCAACACTAATGGATTTTTATTTCCAGAATTTCAATAAATATTGATATGGCCATTCTGATTACTTTAAAATTGTTTTTCTGATATCACTAAACCATAGTAACTATTACTATTTTAAAATAATATTCAAGAGTAGAAAACACCTGCATGCAAGATACATGGTAAAACATTCTCTCCGAAGCTTTAGGTGATGTCATTACAATGATATTATATTTTGCAAAAGTCCCAGTGAACTCTGCCAATAATGTGGTATGCAGATAGCCTGAAGGTAAGTCCCTAACATTTTTAATTAAAAAGATGGCAGAACTGACAAAAGTCCTGAGATAGAGAGCTGAGATCGCTACTGCTGGACAGAGTAGCAACACATTTTACTAAGTAGACCAATGCTCTGGGACTGATTTATTATAAAGCAGTTGTAGAAGGAGAAGCTGGATTAGAGTTCTCAGAGGAGAAATATGTTGCTGATTTGATTCCTGGCAATTTCCTCTTGGTGCTTTTGTACCAGACCGTTGCAAGCTTTGATCAATCAAGCAATGCCAGTCATCAATTAGATAGTTTAGATCGGAAGGTAAGTTCTTATTCCCTTGTCTTTTGATTCTTGGCAGCAAAGCACACTTGACCAAAACCAGGAGAGGACCTGAGTATTGAAAGCTGGATGCATACGACTCAAGTAGTTCTAGTTTTCTCACACTGATCAACATGTTTGCTCCTGAACCATAAATACATTTTGATTGACTGATATTGATCAACCTTATAACATTGACTGCTTCCAGTAGGGTCTTTTATGTGCAAGGATACTATCCTACTTATGAACACTTAAAGTGCAGAGGTGATGTTATAATTTGCTTGTGTTTGACCCTTATATTTTCTCTAGGAAATAAGAAAATAAATTCATTGAAGGAAGAAAGATGTAATAGCTTTTAATGCCATATTTTAATTGATTGAGCTAAGAGCCTTCCATCTGGTAACCAAGCCCTTGCCAGTACTCACTAGAACAGAGACAATGAATCATTACTGTTTAGACCTTTTGGGGCAATAAGGACTTATAAATGCTACTAAAAAATTAATTCTTGGGGAGGAAATAGTTTGCAACAATCCAACTTGGTAGTAATTAGCAAGCATGGAATTGTATCAGCATATGGAGAGCTACATATTCCTCCTCGTCCAATGTTAATCAGGGTAATAATAGAACTAGAACAACAGTAACAAAAGAAAGAAAAATTAGTACCAATAGTAATAGGCATTGCTTAGCACATTGTAAGCCGCCCTGAATCTTCGGAGAAGGGCGGCATATAAATCAAATAAATAAATAAATAAATAAATTTGCCTCCAGAAGTTGTGAATGCTCCAACACTGGAAGTTTTTAAGAAGATGTTGGATAACCATTTGTCTGAAGTGGTGTAGGGTTTTCTGCCTGGGCAGGGGTTGGACTAGAAGACCTCCAAGGTCCCTTCCAACTCTGTTCTTCTATTCTATTGGGTATGTTGTTTTTTAAAAAATGATCAACTTCCTTGAGATAGATGATTCATGTAGATACTATGGAGGAGCACCTTGTTAGCCAATAGTATCCTCAAACAGAAATAATTTGGTAACATCCATTCAGACTACAGGATGCCTTACAACACTGCTGCTTCTCTCATAACTAATAGTAAAGTGTTCTCCTCCTTCTCTCAGACCAAGAAATAAATGGGAATGAGCTTTTTCTCTCTAGCTGAAACATGGAATTCACATATGTAACTTGGGAAGACAGTCATGAACCATATTCCAAGCTCATAAACTGATTTTCTCCCTATTTTTGTTCTCCTCTCTATTACTGTTGCTTGGAGATACCACTAGTTTAAGTAAAAAACCTATGGGTGCTTCTTTCCCAAGATAGAATCTTGATGTTTCTGTATTATTTTATAGCATCCTAAAATAATTCTACAGGATTCAGCCACTTAAAAGAATCTGCTACTACTTCTTGGATGTTATGGTGCTTTAGCCTATATCTTGAGGTGGATGGTTCTTTTACCTCTGATTATTTGTTTTATGAAATAGTGGAACCCAGAAGAAGAATATATATTATTTCAAAAATGTTGTTTCAACTTGATTTAGCACACCATTATGATGGTGCCTATTGGAGGAATGTTACTAGAGTATGATAATTCCACCAGCAGTAATGTCCAACTCAATAAGGCTGCCCTTTACAGTGTTCCTTCAAAATTATTTTTGAACACTAAAATTTAGGTATTTTACATTGCTCAAAACTTTGTAGCCAGATAATGTGCCAGAAATGGAGAAGTAGTTCAGTTAAACATTTTAAGCACCAATAGCTAGGTCTTATATGCATGTATAACCTACATATATGCATATATAACCTATATGCGGGTCAAGAAGCAACAGTGAGAACTGGACATGGAACCACTGATTGGTTCAAAATTTGGAAAGGACTCCGGCAAGGCTGTATATTGCCGCCCTGCCTATTTAATTTATATGCAGAGCACATCCTGAGAAAGGCAGGGCTAGATGAATCAAAAGTTGGAGTTAAGATTGCTGGGAGAAATATCAACAACCACAGATAAGCAGATGATACCACTCTAATGGCAGAAAGTGAAGAGGAACTAAAGAGCCTCTTGATGCGGGTGAAGAAGGAGAGTGCAAAAGTTGGCTTGAAACTCAATATTAAGAAAACTAAGATCATGGCAACCGGCCCTCTCAATTCCTGGCAAATAGATGGGGAAGAAATTGAGATAGTGACAGATTTTATTTTCCTGGGCTCCAAGATCACTGCAGATGGGGACTGCAGTCAAGAAGGGGAGGAAACTATGGCAAATCTAGACAGCATTCTAAAAAGCAGAGACATCACTAGTCAAGGCTACAGTTTTCCCAGTTGCACTATATGGCTGTGAAAATTGGACCATAAGAAAGGCTGAGCGCCAAAGAATTGAGGCCTTTGAATTCTGGTGATGGAGAAGATTTCTGCGAGTCCCTTGGACTGCAAGACGATCAAACTGTTCAGTCCTAGAGGAGATCAATCCTGACTGCCCGGGTCGGACACAACTTCACAAATAACAACCACAACAACAAGCTAGGTCTTACTATACTGTGTGTATATCACCTTTGTGCACATGAAGCAACTGAACAAAAACCTGTTCTATTGCTTCATTCTCCAACAACCTACATAGGGATAATTATCTAAAACAGCTATTACTCTTCAGAACTCAGATCCAGAAAGTTTTTGAAATCATTATAGAACTGCAAAATTAGAAGGTGCCATTTATTGTCCACTGCAGGGAATACAAAATAAATCATTTTCAAAAGAGTTTCATTTCAGCAGAGTGAAGGGGAAATTGATTTCTCTTTGGTGGATTTGTTCCAATTATCAAATCTTTCTTGGTAAGATTGAACAACAATCTGCCTACTAAAACTTCAATCTCATTATTTCACATCCAGCCCCGTAAAATGTTGGTGAGCAGGTCGTGGCTTAAATATTCTGGCATGATCTGGAAAATCAAGAGTCATCACTATTATTTAATTAATTCATGCGAGAATATTTTACTAGGTTGATACATTTTTCTGTAATAATGATAGAAAGAAAATCACTGAGTATTATTTTGCATATGATTGGTTGATTATCTAGAACAAAATACCTTATGGAGAAAATCTTCACGAAGGGAAAATATTATTTCAAACAACACCGGTAAAATTAGAAAATATATTTTTTTTGACGAATTGAATAAAATGACTTTGAAATATAGTTTGCAAGGTAAAAAATCGAGAATAAAATTGAAAATGTTACTGGATTCTAGAGGTAACGAGGGCTTCAGACTCCCAGATTGGGAAACAGGCTTCAGCACTTACATGGTTAAAAGATTGGGTGAATGTGAAACACAGAAGGCTATTACTACTAGAATGGCATGATTTACAATTAGGTTGGCAGGCCTTCCTCTGCTATGGCAGAAGCATAGTGCATAAATATTTACAGAGGCATTACGTGAGGAATGTGTTGCTCAACACTTGGGAAAAATTCAAATTACAACATTATAGGGAAATACCAGCCTGGCTCCCCACAATGGAGGCATTAATATATTAATATATACCTTATTAATATGAAAAAAAAAGTATTTTACAAAGATATCTTAAATGAAAGGGGTGAATTTAAAACCAGACTATAACTACAGAATCAAGGGATGGACTTATCTTGGTGGCCGTATTTTCAGATTCAGTCTAGATTCGAGAAAGATGTTAAAACATGGGGTATAAATAAAGAACCAACAGCACTGGATAAAATTCTAATAGGGACAAATGAAAAATTAATTAAAAACATATATAATTATTCATTGAGCTATAAAATGGAGGGACAAATAGTTAAAGAAACGATGATTGTTTGGGCAAAGAATTTTGGATACAATATAGAATTAGAGAAATGGTTAAAACTTTGGAGAAAAAATTACAAATTGACTATGGCTTCGACCTGTAAAGAAAACCTCTATAAAATGTTTTACAGGTGGCATTATCACCTGCAATATTGGCAAAAATGTATAGTAATTTGTCTGCTAAATGCTGGAAATGCAACCAGACTCCAGGCACCTACGACCATATGTGATGGATGTGCAGTAAAGCAAAAAAATACTGGGAGAAAATATATATGTGGTTGGAAATGATAACTGAGCAAAATATTGAATTTAAACCAGGAACATACTATCGGAAAGTTTTGATAAACCAACTATATATTTAATGTTATTGACGGCAGCAAGAATGATATATGCTAAATATTGGAAAAACGTGAACACCCCATCAGACTAGGATATAATCAGGAAAATTTGAGATTGTGCTGAATTGAATAGACTAACTTTAAAAATTAAAGATAAAGAAGACTCAGAATATTATCGGACATGGAATAAATTTTACGAATGAATAGACAAGAGGTATAAATGAGAGAAAGTAAGAGCATGAATGTTAATAATTGTTAGTATGGAAAATAAAGATGTATAAAACTATATACTGTAGTAAGGGATAAAAATGTAAATAAGCTAATGTAAGAAGAAATTTATACTATTATAATTACTAGTATTATATTATCATTATCGTTATTAGTTTGTGTGTTAAGATTTACTATTCATTTTTCTTTGGTTTTGCACTATTTGTAAATGTTATCCTGACAAGGAACTGTTTTTCAAAAAGAAAGAAACAAAGAGAGAGAGAGAGAGAGAGAGAGAGAGAGAGAAATACCTTA
>JANHFK010000852.1:374234-386089 GCA_036250565.1 Sibynophis collaris
AATACAGATGAGCAATTCCGTTGTGTGTATTTTTAAAGAAAGTTTACACTGAGGAAAGATGAATTTAAAATTAGGAAGGAAGAAACATCCAGAAACAGCCTATTGAAGGTAATGCGGAGATATTGATTATATCTTTCACAGCAATCAACAGGCCACCAAATCTTTCTTCAGCACAAAATATAATCTAGTTAATAATTATCATCAGTGGAACCCATTTTATTCAATTTTACTTGCCATTTTACCCTTTCTTTTCTAAAGAAAAAGAAAAAAAATACACTCCTATAAAAGTAAATTTAACCTTGGAAATAGCTCTCACCTTCAAGAATCAAACTTGACAGTCTTTTGAATATTTTGTACCGTATTGAGTTTAGCATGTCCTGTTAAAAAATTGATTTGAATAGGAACCCAGATGGAAATAAAACAGAAATATATTGTGCAGTACCCACTTCCCCCGGTCACTGCAAAAGATAGATTTGAACTCATCCTCTCAGAAATTGATTGTAATGTCATAAAAATGAGAGGTTCTAACCTTTCAGGGGATGAGTAACTGAGTTAAAATCCCCCTAGACTAATATCAAGTAGAATTTATATTAAAGTCAAAAATTTTAAGAACACTCCAATGAAGCATTTTATACATACCATAGAAAGCAGGTAGAAAAATGACAAGAAGGAAAAACCCACCTTATTTCTTACTTAGAACTGCCATCTGAACCTCTTGGTAATTACTAGTTCAAACTGTAACACATATTCAGTCTGTCTTCAATGTACTTTTCACCCTATTAATATTCCTATTTAGTTTATGCTATTAGAATAAGCAAATAAGAAATCGTTTACATCTTATTGGAGAAAATAATACCCAAGGGCATAATATGTACTCACATTTGAAATATTGTACAATCATGTTTAATATGTTAATTTGGTAACATTGTATTTATTTATTTATTTATGTATCTGCCTTGTAATGAAACCTGCTAACTGAAAAAAGTAGGACATAATTATTGACAGGCTCTCTAACAGACCTACCCAAAAAGACCCAATGTCATTTATAACTACAGTAGTAGAATTAAGATCAGAAATTCATTTTTGGCACTTGCGTGCTGCTGCTGTTATGATTGTCTATCACTGTAATAAAGACGGATTTGATCTAAAATTGACACTGCCACTGTTTCCCAGCACACATGCACATCCCGTGAAAGTTTAAAGTGGTTTTCACTGTCACCATCCTCATATCACCCAGCTGACCAGAGTGCAAAACACGGCACTCCATCAGTGTCCTAACCCAGTCTTCAATAAAATGACTGGTTTGTCACTTTTTATACACCACAATAAGGAAAATGTGACAAGACCTTTTGAGTCGTTATAATTGGCTAAGCAGTAGTGGTGGATTACTTACAGAGTGGCAGGACAATGGAATGAAATGAGTTTCTACCAAAGGAAGTTTCATCTCAAAAAATAAACCGGCACTGTAGATCAGTTACTCAAAACAGATCATCTGGGTAGAAATGCAGGAACGAAACACTGATCCAAATTAACATTAAATCCTCAAAGTGCCAATAAGCATATAGAATCTTTTTATAAAAAGACTGGCGGAAAACAGGATAGATAGTATGTAGGCATCTTCTACCTCCATTTTGGACACAATAGTTGTGTCCAAGCTAGTGTCCTCAATTCCCATTATAGCTAACCAGTCAAGTATTATAGGAAAGTGTATTGTACTCCAAAGCTATACAAATCAAGCTGGGAATGCCTACAATATCTAAATTTTCTCAGAGCTAATGTAGAGTTTAACTGTTAGGAGATGAATCTTCCCATCCTGGCCAAAGGAGATGCAAAATCAAAATGAACATTGGCCAGTCCAAGCATAGACATTCTCATTATCTGCTTTCTCACGTAAATGAGAAGGTTCAAAGTATTTCATTCTGTCCAAAATGAAAAACTTTTCCCAGTTCTTTTGAATATGTAGAGAATGAGCATGGTGCAAGCTTCCAGAAAATTCAGGTGCTTTTTAAAAAGTAATGTTATTGATTCTCCTAAAGAATAGAAATAAAAAACAGATTGATTCCCCTAAAGACAGAAATAGAAAAGCAAAACTTGATTCAAACAATGTGAATTAAAGTATGGTTTTTTAAAATTAAATGATTAAAAAGTATCAATTAACCCAGGTAAAAAAAAGAAATGGAATAAAAAATATAATACAATAATAAAATATATTTATTTTTCTACAAGAACCTTATGTCTTTATACAAAACTAGATGCACCATGAACCATTGGATCATCATTCAGAGATATTTACTTACCTATCACTTGGGCAATCCTGCACACTCTCCCCAACCTACATCATACTCCTGACCCACACAGATCTCTCACAAACTTCCATGTGTTCTCCCAGACACTGCGCTTCTTGCACATCTCCATGTACCTTCACACCTTCCATAAACCTCACACTCCCTTGCATCCTTTCACACCCCAGCATCTGTACACAACTTCCCTGAACTACACATTGCCCTTTTGCACCTCTTTGACTCATAGGGTGCCTATTGCACACGCTCACTCTAGCACATCCTCCCTGACCTATGCGATGCCTCTCGGGCATCTTCCCTAACTTATGTAGTGTCTCCTCTGCACCTACACACAGCCCCTCACTCCCTGTCCCACCTGGCAGCAGTCATTTACCTGCCCGCTAGCCTGGGACTTCCAACTTCCTGCCAACTTCCCTGTTGACCTTCCTTCTGGAAAACTGGCAGGGAACACTGGAAATGACTGCATTTGACCATGGCAATACTGAAGCAGCCAATGATTTTCCAAATCTCCTGGGAATAATGGCCCCCAGATTTTGGATGCATTCTGTAAGTTAATTACAGAACCTTGATTCGAAAATTGTTGCTCTGTGATGCCCTATTTTGTACAATTGAAAGTTACAGACACATGAGTTTTAATAGTATTTTAAATGAATTGCACTTAAACCAAAAGGAACCCTATTGTCCTATCTTTGTTTTCATCTACATAGCCAATTCAAAGGCTGAAAATGGATGTTTCATAAGCTCAACTTCCGAGTCCAATACACAATGAGAGGCACATAATCATCTTTTCTGCAAGAGGTTGTAATACATCCAAAGAGCACTTGCTTTCAGTTGCCTTGAAAGACCCATAAAATGGTTCATGCGCTCTGGTTTACAGCAAAACAAGATATTGGTCGGAATCATAGAACATGTTACGTTAATAAACTAAAGGTATTTGCAGAACTGCAGAAGAATAAAAAAAGAGCATTTTTATTTTCCTCCCAAATTTCAACACGTCAATACAAGAATTTTCAAAAGAGAATTAAGTTTAATATTGTAGGAGTCTGAGAAAATAGGTATATTCTCAGTATGTTGTCATTACCAATAATGTGCAGTGGGTTTTTCTTTTTTACTGCTTGATTAGTTATCAACTAATTTAACAGATCAAAATATCTGCTTTGTAAAAGTAGCATTTGTAAAGCCCAAGAAAACTTTGCCCAGCAAAACACACAGGCACTGTACTATTGTGTCATGTGCATCTTAGAACTATTTCCAATTATTTATTGTCCACTACATCTGATTGTATTTTATCAAATGGAATATTTAAAAATGTGTATCCTACTACCTTTGTTCCCAGAGTTGCTTGAAGCCTTCATGCCTACCTCTCTATTGTTACAGAGCTTTTGAGGATCACTACATAAGCTAGCAGTTAGCAATATGGTACATATGGGCATCACAATACATGTAACCTTTCCGATGCCAAGTTATTTTTATTTATTTGTTCAATTTCTATAGCTGCCCATCTCAATTCAACTGACACTGAGCAACAAATATCACAATAATTAACCCATAAAAACACAAAAAGCTAAAATTATACATTTAGGCAACTGAAAATTATTATACTAATTACATTAAAATAGTGCAGTCAGGTAACAAAGCCTCTAACTTTCAGGACCCCGGACATGTGCACATGGCCAGGTCTTTAAAGCCTTATGAGAAGTTAACAAGGTTGAGGCCATCCTAAGTTTTGAAGGAAGAATATTCCAAAGGGCAGTGCTACTGCCAAGAAGGCACGTCCCTTGGTCCCCACCAGCCCATATCCCTTGGCTGGCAAGAACAAGCATCTCCAGTCTACTAACTAGACCAAATTGGACAGGTAGAAATTATTGAGAAGACAGCCCTTTTTTTATCTAGAAGCTTGGGAATTCACCCAATCTCACAAGTTTTTGGTGTGCTCGAGTGAAATCTTACCCAATTTTGGATCAAAACACAATTTTTTACAAGACTTCTTAACTACGTGAGATACTGATCATTATTATTAAATTATTATTTTATTATTATTATGACTGCTACTATCATCACCACCAGGGTATCAATAGTTTCTCAATCATCAGTTAGGTATTTGTCCTAAAGGAACTTAAGAAAGATGGACATGTACAAGTAATCACCAGAAGTCAAATTCAGCCTGGTGAGCATCAACCTTTTCAGAGGTCCAGGAGACATTTCCACATAGCAGTGTCATAAAGATCAGACTTTGATAGTGAATTTCTTCTTTGCATAAGGCAAGACATTGCCCTCACACCTATCATCCCAACGATTGAAACCCTCCACTCTCATTTCTCCTTTAAATGAACTGATAATCCTAGAGGTTCACATACTTTTGCTACACAAATATAGAACTTTGGATCATTTTTCTCAATAAATATATGAACAAGTATAATGCTTTTAATTTATTTAATTGGATTAATCGTTTTAGGACTGTGGAAAACAGGTGAGGAACAGATCACATTTTAGGTCATATTTATGCAAAAATGTTGAAAACCCAAAAGGGTTTACATTTATTTATTTATTCGAATTTATTTATTTATTTAAGCAACATCATATACTACGAAGGTAGAACTTCAAGGAACAAAGCTAGAAAATGGGACTAAAAAGGTAGCGATATCTTAAATTCCATGATCAAGTTCATATGCTTCCTTTTTTTAACTATTTCTCTAATTATTATTGCAATCTAAAATACCAGATCAGATTAACTGGAAACATAAAAGTAACAAAGATCTGCATGAAAAATATTGATCCCAAAAATTATTGAAGAGATCTTCCCTGAGGTATATCTTTCTTTCCCTTGTTTTCAACAGCCATATTTAGTCCAGGAGCCTAACAATAGATCTATTTTTATGTTGGTCCTAGAGTGTATTTTCCCTGTTGGTTATTTGGAAACTTTAAAGAATTACACTTTTGTGCACTAACATTTGCTATAGTTATATAGTTAATATAAAGTTACATAATACAAAAGGTGTTATCTCTTTTTAAAAATATGCTTTAACCAACTATTGCAAGGATTATACAATAGCATAGTACATAGGAGCTACTATAACAAAAATATGTAAGTATCATGCAGTAACTTTTAGCGTCCTCCCCGTATTTTTCTATCTATCCCTCTGAAGCTGTCCTTACCAAATTTGGAAAATAAAACTTGCTGACATTCATGACTAGTTCATTGAGCTCATTAGCAAAGTTGTGTCAGTTTTCAAAGCAGCACTTCATTTTGACAACAAAGGAAGTGCTCTTTGAGTGTCCTTAACTTGTATTGGCCTGGTTCTAACTAGTGCAGCAGAGTTGCCACGGTGCTTCAGTTGCTGAATAGAAATGATTTTTATATATATTCATCACAGGAACAGATGCTAGCTACTGAAGCAATGCAATCAAATCAGATCAGATCAGCCTCAATGGAGAGTAATATGCTTCAGAAGGCATCAGGTTAATGCAGCACAACTAAACTCTACCTAGGCTAGGTCTAGAGTTTAATCCGTTCATCTGGATATTAAAATAGCTCTTTTTTAAGAGTCAAAATCTTTCATCAAATTTCTACTGGGCCTACGAAATCAGGTGAAATTGAATTAGGCTTCTGGTTCTCTACTAAATATCTGATCATAATTCAACAATTAATGGTTAAAATAAACCTTGGTTTAACCTAATGTAAAACCGTGCTTCTTTTCCATTTCAAGGAGTCCTATTAATTACTCCCAAATATATAATGAGGCAATGCAATACTTTAATTTATCCAATTGATATCCAACTCTCCAACAGAATTCCAGGGCTACTGAAGTAAAACCAAATCACTGCTAACACTTCTCAGTATTCTAAATATGTCAAATTGTACCTTTTACTGTAAGTAATCAAATACTACTAATAGTTCATTCATTTGAAAAGCATCTCCAAAGAAATAAGCCCTAATCCATATAGAGTAAGATAAATAATTTAAAGCTCAAAATAACGAAAAACTGTGTTTTTATTGTTCACCTAAAGAAGTTTTACAATAAAAATACCTTTTAAAAGCAAGCAAGTTATTCTTCTTTTGTTCCAGCATTTAGTTTCAAGCATTTTATGGAATCGTCTTGACACAGCCAGAGGTGTAACTGGATAGATAATACAATGGCATCTTCTTTCCTTAGTTGTGTGAACAGCATTTTAATTGATCACAGTCTAAAGCAAACAATCCCTATCCACACTATCCAGTACACACAATATAAAGAAAAATAACTGCACTGGAACAAAATACCCCAAAAGACAAAGAAAAACCCATAGCAGAACTACACAGTGGTTAAGATATATTCCATCCCTTGATGATAAATTGTGCTCTATAACTAGATGGCAGGGGAAATTAACAGCACTAATTTGAAGGACGGGAAATACATTATCAAGTATATATATATATATATATACTTAAATGAGATTTAATTAATTACGCATTAGTAATAAGGTGATGTCTCATTTGGTGAAGTGTTCAAGTTGATTTGGTAGGAAGGAATAAGAGAAAAAATGGGTATATTTAGCATTCTGTAACAATTTAGGAATTTATAGTTTTTGTAATACATCTTCATAACTGAAGTGTTTTACACTTGCACAATGTTAATCACTTTATTATACATGAACACCTGAAACAGGCCAATTACACAATAAGACCGCAAACAACCACTGGTATTTATCTGCCTTCTGAAAGCCCCTAAGGCAGAAGTATCACCAAAAGTACATTTAAAAAATCTGCAAAAACATCACCAAAATTACATTTAAAAACTAATTTTTAAAAAAAATCTGCAGAAAAAGTGGTTCTGGACAGTGCAACTGCTTTTTAGCAGTTTTAAAATAGCCACTAAGTTCTCTAGAAGGTTTTGTGGCTTCACAGGCTTTAATCAAGATTCACATATCATAAATAATGTACCACAAAATATACATTAATTTGAGCAACAAATTCCTTAGGAAGATTCTGGCTACAAGAGACCACATTGGGTACCTGTCACATGGTTCATACGTTGAGGCCAACCTCTGAATCCAAGTAAAGTCTCATAACCCAAGCCTGCAAAGTCTTCTACACATCCTTAAAACCCACACGTAATCTGAACCCCACCCCAAAATTCAAGACAGTTTGTGGATGCAAATCTCAATGCACACTGGGAGACTTCTCTATGTACAACTAATTGTTCTTTATTGTATATAGAAAACTTTATAGACTTCTAAAATAAAGGAGGGTATTCCATTGTTTAACTCCTGACGTCATGAGACATCTGAAAGTACATAATATTATGTAATCTTCTGGAATGTATATCTTCTAAAATTCCAGCTGTTAAGCTAAGGGACAAGAAAAAATATCACAATCTTGGCAAACAAACTTGGTATACAAAACAGATGATTAAAAAGACAGCTTAAGATGTTTTAAAAAATGAGCAAAGAGAAATAAAAGGTTGGAGGCCAATTGAACGGATTTTTAAAAATATATAATAAATAATGCATTCCAAAGTGTATATAAATTATTACTGTAATTCGAATTTGGGGCTACAATGACATGAAATTACTACTTCAAAAATCCTCTTGTAGATTATACCAATAATATCTCTTTACAGAATTATAATCTTCTAGGGACAGGGAGGAAGGAGAATGGACATTATTTTTCTTAAAGCTATCATTCCAGGAAACATACCAAGGATCTGAGAGTAGCTATCCTAAAAATATGGAATGGGCATTATCCTCTGGAAAAAGAAATAAAGTAGTATGTTAAAAACTATAAACAAGCTTTAGGCAGCTAAATTCTCAGAATTTTATATCACCCAGATACAAGACAGCAATTTGCAATGTCTTAGAACCCTTTGTTAAATGGCAGAATGGAGTTACCACTTATTTGTAAATTCAAAACTCCAATACACCAACAGCGTACAGAATCTCCTTGCTTCATTACATTTTCCTGAGAGTAAAGCAATTAACATAATCTTAATCCTAAAACAAGTGATTTTTTTTGTCTTGGTTTTTAATTTTTTTTTCTTTTTTGCAGTTGCAATTTTGGGCTATTCCCTGACAATCTAAGTTAAGTAAGTTTGATTGCTAAACACTGTCACATAAACACAAAAAATGCAAACTATAATGTCTAGTGATCTGATTAAAAATCATAATACAAACCAATCTAAAATTATATTAACAAAACTAAATATGAAAAGTTGCATTGAAAGGGCGTGTTACATTATTTGTATTAGGATCATGTAGAAACATTCCAATGGCAGTGTTATCAAAATAAAACTAACACATTAAGACCACCTCCTAAGCCTAGTCATACTTGAGACTCTACCTATAACTTTGGCTAGTTGGGGTCTTTACTCTTGTACTACATGGCTCACTAACATCAGACATTATATTTGAATACCCTGAGAAATCTGATACTGAAGTCCTTACTCTATGGTCCACTTCTCCATTAGAGTTAGCAATAAAAGTCATTGGCACCCTGCTGCCCGTCTTAAACTGAGAACCAAATGCTTGTGCAAAGGTCTCTATCTGATATGTTGCTCGATGTTCTAGGTCCTTCTGAGGATCTATCTGGTTAGCTAGCTCCTGAGATGGAATGGGAAAGCTTGTTGAAGTTTCTAGGTTTTTTTGTTCCTTCTGGCTATTCAGTTTTTGAGGTGTAGAATGATAGCCTGATGAAGTGTCTATGCTTTTTTGAGAATCTATCAGGTCATCTAGTTCTTGTGAAGGAGTCAACTGTTGATGGGTTGCCTCCAAAGCAGACAAATAAAAACCCGGCTGAGATCCAAGCAACATCCCAAAAGGAGGCTTTGACAATGCAGATGGCAACACTGAGGTAACAGATTGGCTGAAACCACACTCAAGTGGGGACGTAGCGTACACTTGTTTGTCTGGAAACAAAGTATGGTTATGAAGGCTTGAAGATAAACTTACAAATTGGAAACTGGGACCAAAAGCAAAACCAGTGCTATTGGTTGTTCTTTCAAAAGCATGTTGGAGGTATTTTGAGTATTCTTGCAACATGCTTGCTTTGTCATTTGAAGCTGCCTGGGAGCTGGGACTCAGGTTCTCCTCTTGAACCATCTCTGTATGCTCTCCTGAAGCTTGCAAGTCCACACGCTGTTCAGTGATGCTGAAGGGATCTTCTTTCTGGCCTTCTGATTTGTGAGAGTACTGATCTAGAAGACTTTGCAAGACTTCATCAGGAATGCCAGACTTATCATGACAAGATTTGATGTCAGCATTAAGAGACGCTGGGTCAATAAGAGATAATGGGGTCTCATTGTCCATAACACTTACCCCTGCAGACTGAATAACAGACGGTTGGGAGGCCATATGCCCAACATTTATAGAAAAGGCACTGTTACTGCTGGCGGTTTGCAAATATCTTCTTTTCTTTGAAAACTGCATGGCATCATCATAATTGCTATTTATTTGACCTGATTTGCCACTTGCCGCTTGGAGAAGGCCAATAGCATCTACACTGGAATTTGCGATTAGGCCAAGAGAGCTACTTGGTTTTCCAGAAAATTGCTTCTGACCAAGGAGGTCTGGTAATGGTGACATAAAATTAAGAAAGCTCTTATCTGCACTTTTCCGGTTTCCTTTTTTAAAGAGTAGTTTTGGCACCTTTTTCTGTAGCTCTTCCAACCCAGTGCCAATCAAGCCGCCACTGGAAGACACTATTGGAATTTCTACTGCGTAATTCTGCAAGGACATATTAGACGCAATTTGAGATTCAGATATTTTATGACTAGTTTTATGTTCTTTGTTTTCAGTGGGTATACATTTTGCTTTGCTTTTTCTCTTTGATGAACCTGTATTTCCCTGAGACAACATAGACAAATTGCCCATGCTATGATTTGATGGCCCAGGATCCATTCCAGCACCTGCTTTCCCTATGGCTTCTCCACATGTACGTCTGTGCTTCAAAAGTCTATCAGTTCTTGAAAAATACTGCTGACAGGTTTCACATTTGTATGGCTTTTCTCCGCTGTGCGTTCTCTTGTGCCTCTCCATGTGATACTTCTGGATGAACTTCATACTGCATTGGTCACATCCAAATGGCTTCTCCCTACTGTGGATTTTTTCGTGCCTTTGAAGCAAATACTTCTGAATGAAACCCATGTTGCACTGACTACACTGGAAAGGCCTCTCACCAGTATGGATAAGCACATGCCTGCGCAGATGATAGGAGCTCCTGAAGGCAGCATTACAGTGTTCACAGACATGAGGTTTCTGGCTAGGGGACAGCATGGCAGCCTCTCCATCTCCTGCCATAAGGGCCTTGGCTGAAGCGCTCGGCTTCTTCTTGGCTTTGTTTCCCTGAGATTCTGACTTTGGCCTCTTCACCTTCTTGGCCTGGGCATCCTGTTTATGCTCATCTGAGCCAGCAGCACTTAATTCACCACTGCTTCTGATGCCCAGTAGCAAATCTCCTCTATGGGGATGATGATGGAGGTGGTGAAAAAGACTGAGGTCCTGGATCACACTCTGGTTGGCCCCTTCCACTCCACCTCCTCCGCCACCACCACCAAGAGGGGGATGCCTCTCCTCCCCAGCTATACCGAAGAGACCCCCATAATGGTGATGGTGGTGGTGGTGATGGTGCTGCTGCTGCTGCTGGTGGTGATGGTGCTGCTCTTCCTCCTCTTGATCGCTGGGCTTCTCCTGTTTGATGTTCACCAAGGAATGGAAGAAACCCCAGGAGCTCCTCTGGGACGAGGAGGAGGAGGTGGCAGTGAGAGGAAACCCTCCTGTCGGCTCTTTCTTGAAAGTCATGCCCTGAGGGTGGTGAGGCGGCGGATGGGCAGGCGTCTCAGCGGCCGAGGAGGAAGACGAAGAGGACGATGAAGAAGAGGAGGAGGAGGCTGCTGTGGCGGTAGCCGAGGCAGAAGTCAACCCACAATGCTGCGGGGGCGCGGCCGGCCGAGTGAAACTGGTGACTGGCGGCAGGCGGTGATTGAACATGACCATGCTGGGGGGGAAGGTGGGATCCATCGCCGTCCTTTTGGAAGAACCGCCGCCGCCGCCGCTCAGGAAGCCGCTGCCGAGTTTCATATTCCGCTCACGGGTAGGAAGGGGAGCCGGGGAAGAGAAACTGGAGGAGGCGCGGCCCGCAGGGGCTGCTTCTGCTGCCGGACCCCGAAGCTGCGCCGCTCGCTCTCTCTAGCTCGCTTTGGACTCACTCACCCGCCGGCTGGCCGGCCGGCCCGCTCTCTTTCGCGCTCCGTGCTTTTAACACTCGTTAGTCCGCCAGTCACGGCCGCCGACAGCCGGGCGCATCCTTCGTCGCCGCTCGGCCCCACCCGGCCCAACCTCGTCCCGCCGCCTCCGCCGCTGCTTCCTCCTGACGGCCGCCGCCTCCAGTTAAAAATATCGCCACAATGGAATTAGCAGAGCCTCCTGGAAGGCCTGTACTGCACATGCGCCACGCGCGGCATGCTGGGAAGGATTGCCCAGTCAGGAGGGCACTAATGTTGGGGAGGCAGGAAGGCGCAGGCGCGGGTTG
Organism: Sibynophis collaris; assembly: GCA_036250565.1. Taxonomy (NCBI): domain Eukaryota; kingdom Metazoa; phylum Chordata; class Lepidosauria; order Squamata; family Sibynophiidae; genus Sibynophis; species Sibynophis collaris. Next base: position 386,037 of record JANHFK010000852.1, read on the forward strand.
ACCCCCTGCATCTCTCTTCTCCCCCCCCCCCCACACCCGCCCCCACCCCAGGG
>JANHFK010000852.1:397754-408924 GCA_036250565.1 Sibynophis collaris
GGCTTCATAAATCTGGATTGTAGATGGTCGCCGGTCTGCTTGGATAATAGCGATGACCTCATCTGACAGATGATCTCTCCTCAGGAGCTACCGCTCAATAGCCATGCGGTCAGTTGGAGCCACCAAGGGTCCGGGTGCTCCAGAGACCCCTGGCAAAGGGAGATTACATTGGGAGGAATCTTCCACGGTCGAGCGATGGAGAGGTTGATGAGGTCTGCAAACCATGGACAGCGAGGCCAGTGGGGTGCTATGAGAATTATGGTTGCCTGTTTGGTCAGAAGCTTTTGAATCACCCTAGGTATCAGCGGCAGGGGGAGTATGCATATAGCAGCTCTTTCGGCCAGGTCGCTCGGAGGGCATTGGAACCCTCCGCACATGCGGATAGGAACCAGGTGAAGAACCTGGGGAGCTGGGCATTTGTGTGGGAGGCAAAGAGGTCCACCTGTGGATGACTGAATCTGCTACACACTGACTGGAAGATGGCTGGATGTAGTTGCCATTCCGAGTCGTCCACTGTTGTGCGGCTCAGAAAGTCCGCTAAGACATTGTCCGTTCCCGCTATGTGCTCCATCCGGATAGATAGTATGTTCCTCTCTGCCCAAGTGACCATTGTTGAGGAGCTAGAACCGGGTGGTTCTCAGGGCCAGAGGCCCTAGTACTTGTGGAAGGCTGTGGTTCTGGAGACACTAGCTCTTCCTTAAGCTTTTCTGTTTTGGAGATCAGCTTTTCTAGTGCTTTCTGGTGTGTCTCCCTATCTTTTAGGTTAGCTCTGGAACCCTTAGCTGATTTACTGGTGGCCTTTTGACCCACTGGGACCTGGGTGTCCTGGGAAGAGGCCATGACTGGTATGGAGGATAGTTAATAAACAATCTGTAATTGAGCAGGCCTGGCTGGGAGACCACTCAGGGTTCAATGTATCTGGGAGGTTTGGTTGGTATATAGTAATGGACACTAGACAGGGTGGTTAGGCCCTCACAGCCAACTTCCTTCCACCAGGCCCGAAGCCTGGGAGCCACTCACGGGCTGGTTAGGCCCTCGAGGCCTGTCTCCTCACTAGGCCCGAGGCTGGTGTGCCACTAGAGGCTGGTTAGGACCTCACAGCGTTAGAACTGTCCTCCTGCCCGTTCTGTGCGGGATATCGAAAGATCTCCTAAAATAATTACTATACGGGCTGGTCAGGCCTTTCCGGTAAGGTGAGGAAGAGATCCGAACCTTGCAGGAGCTTTCCTGGGCCAAAGATGTGGCAGAGGTTGTACGCGCTAGTGGTTGGGGGACTAACAAAGGGAAACTCGATCGTACCCAGTGGAATAATGATCCCCTATTGCCCCTGTTCTAGCGTGAATGCAAGCAAACCTGTTCCAAGATGTAGCCTCGTGGTACAGGCAAGAAAATGGTGCCCGGCCGTTTCCAAAATGGCGGGCACGATGGTGCAGATGCCCCTGAAGAAGTCTCAATGAAACGGTGATCGGACAGGAGGTTCCTTTCATCGCCGTGCATGTCACTGCCTGGAGATGTTAGTCCTTCGGGGCTGTTGCCGGAGCAATTTCCCTCTGCGAGATGTAAAGCTCCCTGGTCGCGTAGCCAAGCCGCATGCAGCCACATGGGCTCTGGGCAACCGCCGAAGGCGAGAGGCAATCCAGCTCAAAATGAGGACAATAGGAGACCTTCAGGCAGTGCAGATGAAGGAAAAGCCGCCCTCCTAAGAAAGAGTCCAGGCACTGATTATCATCTGGGAAGGGTGGAAATGCAGCCGCAATAGGAAGGAACCTCTCCAGGTAAGTAGAGTTGTTTAAAAGTTGAAAAAGGAGCGTCTTCAAGGGAAAAAGAATAGTCCAGGAATGGAGCTCTGGAAAAAAAGTCTCTGTCTACCGACTGAGCCGAAAAAACTGGAGACACGAGGGACAGATGGGCGTGTCTTCAATCAATTATGACTCAGTCTCTAACCAATCCGACGAGAGCTACACCCATTCCTGGACAATTCAGCAGCTCCACTGGAGAACTTGGAGATCTTCTACTCCTAACACTCTGCCCAAGACAGAAGGCCTTTTACCATCCAGAGCTAATAATTATCCAATATTTTTTTTAAAAAAAATTCTAGACATGAAGCACCCACGATTCCAGTATTAATTCCACTGATTAATTATATCAATAATTGTTATTTGTCATAATTGATGCATGTCACTTTTTAAGCAGTATTACTCACTCAAGGCAATTTGCAATAAAAGTACTAAATGAAGTAATAACTCCACCAACATTACCACCCCAATAACAAACAGTTGCTTCACAATGTGAAGTTTCTGAAGTATCTTGTCCATCCAAACTGGTTGATATTAGTGCTGAGCATAGAGGATGCTTCCATTTGAGAATGAAAGAGTTGTTGATCTGAAATCCTGTAAAATAATCTACTACTGTTATATCTATTGCTGTATAATGAACAGGAATATTGTGTTGAATCTGTCCATAGTTCTTATTACTCCCTTAAAAAAATATTTCATGTATATCTGTATTAAATAATTGTGGCATGCAATTGTATTCCAGAGTCTTACAACCTTCATAAAGGGAAGCTGCAAATATTTTCTGACAGATTCCATTTGTCGGCTGGCAATTGCAAAACCTGGGAAACATATTATGTCTCATGTCAGCCATAAAAATAACATCACAAATTACAATCCAAACAAAATTATGTAGCAATTATCATACAGGGATCCATTTTAATCCATTTCAGATTTAATTTAGGATTTCTTTCTTTCTTTCTTTCACACTAAAATTGTGATATTAAAACAGCCAATTATAAGCTTCTGTAGTGCTTTCAATTGTTCCTTTTTAATAATTTTTATTATTAAATGAGTGTTGTAAATTGCTGGGCATTCTGTGTAGTGTCCCAATCCAAATGTGAATTCCTTTCTAAATAAATGTGCAATATTTTTGCAATATGATAATTGACAAGAAATTCTCTACAAGCCAGCGTATGGGATCAATTATAGAAACACATCAAGCAAACAGGTTAAAAGTGCAAAGGCAGAGCTCACACTCTCTTTTAACTTCCTAATGTCTCTAACCCCTTCTACAAAAGTACTTTAATCAAATATATATATATATATATGCATGCAGATATTATATTTTAGATTTACCATTTAGCCATCTGTAAAAAATGTTTGCCTATCAATTATAGACATCAAGTTGATATGATCCAGGACCAAGGGGCATTTACGTTTACAATTAAAGTCAGTAGAGTTTGGGAAAACCCAGATAGAAAAAGAGGTTTCAGCTCTCTTAAAGTAAGTTTATAAAGTCTGGAACAAGAAAATGTGAATATTAATTGAGACAATTGAATGCGAATATTAAGACAATTAGTTCATTGAATTGGCCTTTTATTCGGGGTTCTTTTGCTTCCATTTTAAAACCCCTGTCACAATATATAGTTCACAAGTATGGCAAACAGCAAAATCGTTCCAATCATGCAATTGCCTTAAATACCTTTTCGGACCAGATTTCATTTTGAGGCCCTAATACACTATTGGAACAATAACCTGCAACTAGCTCCCAATAACCAGTATGAGATATGGGTCAGTGCACATAAGTATTCAATTTGTAACCATAAAAGCAAGATAATGTATAGGATGCTAAACCACTGCTTTACATTTACTTCACCTTACAAAGAAATTGATGGCCCATGTTCATTCAAGTAAGATGGGAAAAGAGTGGCCATTTAGAAACTTGATGCTCAGTCTGGCAACAGGCAGTTTCCAAGCTCTCTTTAATGTAAATTCTTTTAAAACTGTGATTAAGCAACTACTGCACAAGAATTTCTGCAACTGGAATAAGAGAATTTATAAATGCATTAGGAATTTCTTCCTGATCTTTATTGGATCTCCCAATGTAATCCAAGGGATGTAGTATACTTACATATAAGTCACAGTAGTGCTTTTTGGGTATAATAGAGCCTCCTCTCTGCCTTACAGAAAATTCAAGATAGGATGCTCCACAAATCTTGCAATTACTATCATAGAAATCTCTGCCTCATGTACAGTAATAGAAATCCTTATAATGGGATGTGGGAATGATCTTGGCAGACAGGTGAAAAGACTGCAGACTGGACAATCATCACGTAAATCCAAAAATCATAGAGCTGGAAGGTCCCTTGGAGGTCTTTTAATTCTAATCTCTTCTAATCTCCTGCCTAAGGCAGAAGTCCTTATACCATCCTGGATAAATGTTTATCCAGTCTTTTCTTGAAAACCTACAGTGATGGAGCAACCACAACTCTCCTCAAAGTATATTGAATTAGCTCTGTATGAGATAACCACTGCAACGAAATTCTCAGTCATAGGACATTGGAAGCATTTCAGAAAGGGCCTTCCCTAGTTTCCTGGAGAGTAAAAGGAGAATTTTAGGAGGGGAGATTTTTTTTCAGGCTTGCAAAATCCTGTAATGTAATCTTACAGTAAAGACAGAGTTAGTGTTCATGGTTGTGAGGGTTGTGAGAATTAATAAATTTACAGACATTATTTTAAAATTCTCTTTTCACTTTGTCATTAGGGAGTACTGAGTGTAGATTAATGAGGGGAAAAAATGAATTTCAACAACTGTAGAATCAGGCTGCAGCATAAGAAAATTGACAAAAGTGGGAATACTGAATGCACAATATATTGCTTAGCGACAGAACCCCAGTCCTCATTCCCATCGTAACTCAGGAACTACGTGTATTAACCAGTTGGAGCCTAAAATTAGTTTTCCATTGGTAATAGTCTCCCAGGCTTCTGTGCCATAGCTTTTAAATGTTGTCATTTGACCATTTAAAAGAAAGGGACCTTCTGTGTAGTGATTCCTTTTCTATAGGACTAACTCTCATTCGCCCCATTGTACACAAGGGAGGTTTAGGAATGTAGGTCTTTTGATTTTGCTCTATATTTTCTTTAGTTTTGCTGTTTCTAGCCTTTAACTTCCTTTAATCTTTTTTTTCTGTCATTATTTGTATAATAAAGCACTCCAGGCTTCACCAAATTAGAAGGAATACATAAATCTTTTAATTAATAAATGCATGGTCCGTTGATCAGATCTAGCATGACTCTTCTTATGTTTTGGTACTCAAGAGATGTAGGAGGAACCTACCTGGTGTATTTTTTAAGTCTTGAATGGGAGAGATCTCTTAGCCACACAAAAGAGATCTCTTAGCCATCACAAAAACCAAGTATGTTTATCTTTTTCTGAAGGAGTCTAAATCATTAAAATCAAAATTGAATAATGAATGGCTTGTCAGAAGGTTGAAATGAAGATGATGATGTGAACTTGAGAAAATGAAGATGATCACAACTTGGATTAAATAACAATCAACCCCTTTTATTTTAGCCTAAACATTGCCAAGGTTGTATAAGTCAGCAGTAAAACTTCCATTTCATTAAGCAGCCAAATGCATAAACATTTTAATGAACTGTTTTACATGGTTCATTGAAAAGCTCCCAGTCTTCTATTACATAAATCACTCAGTCCTCTCATACAATGCTTACATTTCAGTTTATAAAATGATAACTGACTGAATATACAGGTTGAAGTTCCACAAATAATAATGTAAGGCAAGCATCTCAAAGAACTGAAACAAAGGTGACCATTTAGATCTTAAGATTGATCTCCTAACTCTTCTTGAGTTACCCTTGCTTCTTTGTACTATCTGACCTATGAAGCTGCTGGCCTCAAACAACTTCATTCAGAGAAAAGTGCCAGCAAGGACAATCTTCTAGCTTGACTTGCATTCCTCTTTAACACTTTGTGTTATCACGGAGGGCTCTTCAGAATTATCACTTTACTCAAGTGCCCTCAAGGACATCCAATAGTGAATGACAGCATAGTCCAAAGAGGAGTCTGACCATCCAAAAGTTTTAGTACTCCTGGTAACCCTCTTTCCTAGCTGACTGTCTCTTTAAAGGACCGCATGCTAAAACAATGCTCTAGTATCACATGAAAGGTATAGAAAAGGCCAAGTGTATTATTAATTATCGACATAGGTTTGTCATTCCCATCGTTGTCAATGATACAAAGACTTAAGACAATATGTGACAGAATTATCATACCATTCTTCATAGAAAGGACTGTCTCCCCAAACAGGTATTTATTTTATAATGACCTGAAGGCAGAAATGAATTTTTAAAATCAACATCAAGAAAAAACCCTTTAGAATAATTAAAGCATGTTAATGGGAAACATTTTGGCACATTCTCTTTAACCTTCCAAAGCTACATGAAAAGCTCTGAATACTTATTATCATCTTGGGTGTACATGTGTGTGCATTTCAATAAGCTAAAGTATTCATTTGAGTCATTAATATTTTAGTAGCGTTTTCTAGTTGCTCTAATGTCCAACCTCAGATTCCGTTCTGATTCCAAAATTAAAATGGCAAGTTTAGTATACATTTTGAAGATTAACATTCATGCTAACAAATGTTGTACAAATATATATAACTGTAAGTGTATATTATATATTTATATTTAACAACTATGCACATTTCTTAGGTCAACAGATATGTTGTTATTAATAGAGGCTGAGTGACAAATGACTTCATGATCACCCATCACTCCAACTGAGGATCTGACCTTTTATCTTGATGTGGCTTTTAAAAATTTATATTAACAATGAGTAAGTCTTGTGTTAACATAGGTTTAAAATGGAGATTACTTATAACTGAATCCACAAAGCAATAATAGATAATATTTATTTTTTATAACAAATCTATTTGGCTATTTTTTTAAAAATTCAGAATGTTCATTTCTAAGATAGATCCAGGATTAAGTAGTACTAACAGTATTATAAAGTTGTTATATGGTGTTAATGTAAACTGAGTATTAAGATCATAATGGATGCTATTTATGATCCGTTAAATTTTGCTTCAATATCTCCAAGTAAATTCCATGTCATTATCAGTCAATTTATATATATTCCCTTCCATTTTTCATCCTGCCTCCCATTATTTCTATATACTACATCCATGCAATTCCATAGGTCTGATTGTATAGCTAGACATAACTGAATACAGCGGAATGTTGCACATAAAATTACATAGTTAGACCATTCATAAAATCAGTATCAAAAGACAATATAAAATCTAGCTATACTGGCTATAACGTGCAAAATAGTGATGTAGATCATCCAATCTATCAGACTGAAGGTTACAAGAGCCAGAAAAATCACTTGAACTCTTAACCCATTCACCAGAGACCATAAAATCATCTCTGCTCTCAGGTAGAGGTTCTGCAGAATTCACAGCATATTTTGCTAAAGCCACACATTTCAAAAACGTAGCAGGTGGAGCCTGGGCAAAACCTTAATTTGATGTTCATTCACATTTCAAATGTTAATAAAAATTAATAAGGTCAGCGTTCTTATATTCCATAAGGTATTTCAAAATTTTCTCCTTCTAACATAATTTGATCATTTTCTGAGGTCCGAAGGGACGCATTAAAGACTTTTAAGAACTAGCTACAACTCTGGAGCTTTGAGTAATAGACATCTCTTCTACAATAGGCAAGTTTAACCTGATAGCCTCAATCCAAATTTAATGGCAATCCTTTGGCTAATAAAAAGCCTTTAAAGGAGCTCAGGTCAGAGTGATGGTACAAAATAGTCTGTTACTTTTCCAACACCCTTCTTAGGACAGAGAAAGAAAGTCAGAGGGTGATTAATTCAATTCTGGCATCTCATCTTGTTTCGGTCTCATCCTCCACTGGCATATGATCCTCAACAAATAGCAAAGGTAACTCCATAATTTGATTTAATTCCACGTGTTGTCCCATTGTTATTACAGATGAAGAAAATGGAGAGTCAGCTGGTTTTAGCAAGAAGCTTGTGGAACTTAGATTATGTTCTAACTCCCTTGCATAACATCTAGAAGAAAAGAAGAGTATATTACCTTGTTTCCTTCAAAATTAGACATCCCCTGATAATAAGTCCAATGCCATGCTTTTGAGTACATGGCAATAAGGCCAAGCGCTTATTTCAGGGTTCAAAAAAATATAAGGCAGGGTTTTATTTTCAGGGAAACACGGTATTACTCTATTCAGCTTGGGGTGCCATTTCTTGCCTCTAAAAGTCTAGATGACCATTAAATGACACCAGCAATGAGTTAGCATGTTCTATATTTCTATTGCCTTCTAGTGGTTGCCCTGATTTTTGCAGCTCAGATATGATAGTCCTAGTGATCTATCTAGTAAAATTCTAATATTTAATTTTATGTATGAGAGATTGAATTGGGAAAATGTGGTTCCAATGGGGTCATCTTCTGCCTGTTCCCAGAAAGTATCTGCCCATTCACAAGATTGGATAGAGGAGGCATGCTCCAGGCCAAACTTCCCTTAAATGTTGCCCTCTAGTGAGACCTGTAAAGCATGCCTTTTCTGTGGCAGTTCCTATCCTGTGGAACACCATTTCCCTGGAGATCTGGCAGGCCTCCTCCCTCTTAAGCTTCAAGAGAGAGATAGAAAGAGCTGGCTCTTCCCCCAAGGGATGGAATAGGAATTAAACATTTTCCTTCAGTTGCTTTTCTTATCACAATCAATTAAGGAGGAAAAGATGGCAAAGCCACCCAATGGATTCATATCAGAACAAGGCAAAATAACTAATATGTTAGAATAATCCATCTTGAAACCCTCTCTTTGCTTAGATTAAAAAAAAGGGGGGGAAACATCAGAATCCAGAGATTATGGTGGAAATGTCAAGGCTGCCGGTATTTTCATAGCTGCATTGGTGAGATGTCTGTTCGGATATTCTGGAAGGAGAGCAGAAAGGAAGAGAAGGGGGGAAAACTCCCTACCAAATTAAACAATTCAGTATATTTAAAATAAGCATCGAAAGTGAGGTTGCTGCTATGCTAACATGCTGAGCTGAAAACCAGCCTTCATGTTCACAGGCACTCCCTTTTGTTTCTTTCATCATAAGCAACCATGGAGGGGGGGAAAGGAGTCAGGAATACAGGTAGGCAGATAATTTAGATGTAAAAGGTAGCACTAAGTGGACTAGAGCAGCATGCAAACAGCAGGTGAGGCTTAAACAGCATTTTCATGCAAGCAAGAATTCTCTTGCTATTCCTAATGCAACTGCAGGGATGACAGAAGAGAACGGAAGAAAACAGTTTCTGCGAAAAGACACAGACAAAGAAGGCAACTTCCCTGAGGAGCTAACATGATAAGTAGCCACCACAAGAAATGCTGTGATCAGTCAGAAAGCAGAAGAGTTATTAGCTTAGCCCTGAACCTCCTACTTAATGTGGGACCAGTGGTGATAGCTAACAGACCCTGGCTAAGGTGACAAGCTTTGGACCTGCTCAAGGAAATCCAATTGAAAAGCAGCCAAGAGGAACAACCAGTTAGAAACAGATGTTCCAGCCAGAAGGATGTGCACGCATTTAAACAAAACATGTGCTCCTTTAAAAAAAAAAGATTCTAAACATAGGTTTTCATCTCTTCCTGTGGTCGTTTTATTATGAAATTCTGTTATCCTCTGACAGGGGAGTAAGGTGAGGAGAATAAGGAAGAAGCTTGCCTCTTATTTTGAACTATATCTTAAGCCACCTTGTTGCCTAAGTGACCATTTTTTGCCAAACCAAGATTCTTGATTTACCAAATACAATTATAGAACTCTGCACATAGCAAAGACACTGGCATATACTGTATGCACATACAAAACCCACACAGAGTGTCTGTTTTATGAGGAAGAGAAATATTATTTTTAATTATGAGAAAACAAAAATTTCTAGATTCAGATTTTAACATATAAGGTCAGAAAAATATTATTTCATTTTTTTTCTTTCCTTACAGTGTGACAGCTGCTTTTGAATATCAATGTATATGTCAATAGGGAGAAAGGAAAGAAGGAAGGAAGGAAGTCAAAAGAAGGAAATTATATTCTAAAATGTAATCACAAAAGAAAAAAAAAAGAACACTGCCTTGATTAAGATCTTTGTATGTATTTCAGTTGTATGTCATGTACTGGTACTTATCTGCTGCCTGTAACCTATGTTGGACTGTAGTTCTATAATTATCATTAATCAAACTGAGAACTGCATATGCATACTAATAGGGATAGTGATTGTTGATAGTGTCCTATTCTTAACATTTGAGTGAATACTGCAAATTCCAAATAAACTGTAATTAGTTGTCCAGTAAGATACAAAGGCCAGGTTATAACAGGAAATGAAATAAATTATTTCCCCATGATGTCCACTATAAACAGACGAAAGATTCAGTACCCCACCTGTAATACTACTTGGCTAAAATCAAACCATATACTAAAATCAGGATAGATTGGCACCAGGCTACCATATCAGACCTATCTTTATTACACATTATTATTTATTACAGAAGGACATTTCACTTCCTCTCAGCAGTATGCCTATTGCCTAATAATTATTACTATGACTACCCATATTGAGAGCCACTTTGGTGTAGTAGTGGTTAAGGCACCAGACTAGAAACCAATATGAAATATGTCTGAAAAAAGTTGGGCTTCTTTGATGAATAGCAGAGAGATGCTCTTTCTGTGAAGCCTAAAGCACTTCTTCCTAAAGGTTTCTGAAGTCATAGAGAATGAGATTGCTGACATAGTTTTGGACTCAAGTTTTTTGGCAGAAAGGCCATTTAAACATAATGTTGTGCAGTTGGAGGGATCCTACTTTATATTTTATTAAGTAGTGCTAAGCCATTTGGCATGGGATTATGATTCCTTTTCTGCTTGATAGCAGGCAAAAGCTGATCCACCTCATTCTTCACCAAACTTTAAAAAAAGACCTTGACTATGTACAGGTAGTCCTCGACTTAAAACAGTTTGTTTAGTGATCACTTAAAGTTACAATGGCACTCAAGAAAGTTACAATGGCACTCAAAAAAAGTGACTTATGACCATTTTTCACACTTGTGACCAATGCAACTTTCCCATGGTCATGTGATCAAAATTCATATGCTTGGCAACTGACTCATATTTATGTCGGTCTCAGTATCTCAGGATCATGCGATCATCTTTTGTGACCTGAGAAGCAAAGTCAATGGGGAAACCAGATTCATTTAACAATCTGAGTCCTGCAAAGGAAAAGGGTGGTATTTATTATTATTATTAATTTGATTTATATGCTGCCCTTCTCCGAAGACTCAGGGCGGCTTACAATGCGCTAAGCAATAGCCTTCATACT
>JANHFK010000852.1:453185-467125 GCA_036250565.1 Sibynophis collaris
AAGTATGAAGGCTATTGCTTAGCACATTGTAAGCCGCCCTGAGTCTTCGGAGAACGGCAGCATATAAATCAAATTAATAAATAATAAATAAATAAATACTGTTAATAATACTTGTATGGCATTTTTAAAGGACCTCACATACCTTGTTACAACTATCTTTACAATATGCCTTCTAAGGAGAGCAACATTACTACCTCTATATTGCTGACAGATGTCCAAGACAAAAAGTGGATTCAACAGTTAATTGAATCAAAATATTTTTCTCCTTTTTGACTTAATGTGTTACATGAATTCAGCTAACTCTTATTTATCCAGCAAAATCCAGAAAACCACATTTAAAAGAATCTAAGGCCTAGCACAATTTGTGCATCCAACCCAAAAGATGGTGGCCTGAGACCATTTAGTCTGATTACATTTGTAACGTTTTCAAGAAATTTCTGGTTAAAATCCTGCTTTAGTCTCTTTGCTACCATATTATTCTACCCCTAATTTACAACACTGTGTGCATTTTTATCATATTCTTTGTGTGAAATTTTATCACTGGATAAGCTGCCCTCTATTTTAATTATATTCTAGAAAGGATTAAACGTGTTAATAATCAGTTGCAGCAAAGAAACAACAAGAGATTCATGATACCTCAAAGACTAGCTGAGGTTCTATCTTAGTTTCATGGATTACATTGATTTCAACAGATGCAATCATATTTCACTAAAAAATATTAGTTAAAGATCACGGTCAAAGGCAACATATATTGAACGCTGATCCTCATCTGCCCACCAAATTTTCCCTTCCAACTCAACTTACGTATAAGATTTTCCAGAACCAGTCTGCCCATATGCAAAAAGGCAAGCATTGTATCCTTCAAAGGCTGTTTCTAGAAGAGGCATTGCCAAAGATTGGTATATTTTTTCTTGGCTTGTATAGTTAGGGCACTTATCAAAAGACCAGAATGAAAAGTCAAAGGTGAAACTGTATATTTGTTTTGTAGACGGATGATGAACAATAGTCTCTTGCCCTTCCATTGAAACCACTTGGACAGAGTCTTCATTTCTGTCTCTAAAAACACAAAATGCAATGAGGTAAACACTCAACATATTAGATCTACAATAGTCGTGAAAACTAATAATTTAAATTTATCTAGCTAATATTCTAGGAACTACAGTGTATAGGGCAGGGGTCTGCAACCTTAAACACTCAAAGAGCCATTTGGACCAGTTTGCCACAAAAACTGGGAGTCACAAAACCCCATGCCTGACTATTTCTTGAGCGGCCACAAAACTAGTATATATAGTTGAATTAAACGTTGTTTTCTTCTGAAACTTTTCTTGGATTTATCCAAGGTTGGCCTACCAGGTATTGAAAAGCTCAATAAATCGCGTGCCAGCGGGTGTTGAACATTGGCAGTTGTGATGCATATTTTGAGTGACAGGGAGCCACAGCAGAGGGTTGAAAGAGCCACATGCGGCTCCAGAGCCGCAGGCTGCTGATCCCTGGTATAAGGGATCACATTTGGGATATTAATTGTGAAAAGATAAAAACTCTATCATGATCAGGAATATAATTTTATAGTAGTTTTCACATTAGTATAATTTTTTGTGTGTTTTTCTTTATCTAAACCAAAATAAGAGACTAATAAATTGTACTGATATCTTAAGGTTTTTACACCATCAGAACCTTTTGATTCAGATATCAAATGGTCTTGGATGAATTTATTTCAAGACCATCATGATGTAGTACTTACATCTGATACCGGTAGTTCTTGATTTACAATTCATTTAGTGACTGTTCAAAGTTACAACAGCACTGAAAAAAGCGACTTACGACCATTTTTCACACTTACGACCGTTGCAGCATCCCCATGGTCATGTGATCAAAATTCAGATGCTTGGCAACTGATTCATATTTACGATGGTTGCAGTGTTCTGCAACCTTTTGCAAACTCTGACAAGCAAAGTCAATGGGGAAGCCAAACTCATTTAACAATTGTGTTATTAACAACTGTAGTGATTCACTTAACATTGTGGCAAGAAAGGTCATACAACGGGGCAAAACTCGCTTAACAAATGTCTCACTTAGCAACAGAAATTTTGGGCTCAATTGTGGTCGTAAGTTGAGGACTTTCTATAGTGGAAAATCCCATGCTTTAATTCAGCTTCAGTCAATGAGGATCACTCAGTAACTTTGAGCAATCAGCCTCTGTCAACTCATAGGGTTGTTCCAAGGAAATATAGGAAAAAATATAACGTACGTCACCTTGAGCTCCTGAATGAAATGTGAAATATCTCACAAACAAGCAAATAAATAAAATAGAATCAAAATCAAATATATGCAATAAAATCAAAATAAGTAGCACTTGATACAATGCAACTATATATCCACTACACAAAAGAATACATTTAAATATTAAGTGAAAGCATATTTAATATTTAGCATCATACAACAATATAAAATAAATGTGAATTCACTAGGAGATTTCAGTAGGTTTAGTATTGAACAAAATAAACCTACAGGGGAAGGCAAAGAAGAAATGGTTTTCTGCTGCCAAAACTGCAGTGTATTATTCTGCTGGAACTGGACTTAAATCACTAGTTCTATAAAATGATAGGGAGGGCACCTAAACTCTTGACGTTCAAAATAATACCTGCTAGAAATGGAGTTATGGTGCTGGTAGGTTTGGAACCAAATGTGTCTCCAACCTACCAAAAACCTACACAGATTCAGGACAGGTTGAAAGCAGACTAAAAAAAAACAAATATGGAAGCCATTATGCTGCATTGCAAAAAGCTGGAGATTAATTTTGCTAGTAGACTGGAACACTGTTTCTCAATCCCAGCAACTTTAATTTATATAATTTCAATTCCCAGAATTCTTCACCTAGCATGCTGGATGAGGAAATCTGAGAGTTGAAGTCTACAGACCTTAAAGTTGCTGAATTTGAGAAACCATGGACTAGGCAAAGAGGCAACAGGAACAAAATTGGATAACTTTTGTATGTCACTAAAAGGGTATCCATGATTTATCATCATCTTGAAAGAAGATAATGCCTGGGTATATACAACAATCTGTAAAGACTTACCTGACGCTAAAGGGCCGTACTCTCACAGCCACAGTCACTTTACTATTTTCTATTTTAAAAGGATCGTCTTTAAAGGGCACATTCTGCTTTATGCCATCTTCTTTAACTGAAGCAGCTCGTTGAGCATATGTGGTATTTTCTTGTATCTTTCCCATTTTGCTTGGAGTGAGTGCAGCACAGCTTTCCTTTTGTGAGATTTGAAGGCAAGTCATCCTATTTTTTAAGGTGGAAGTAGTAGGACTCTTGGCATACTGAACAGTCGATTTAAATACTTCTGCTGTATTTTTCTTTGGTGTCTTCTGCCTTTCCAAATATTCATTTTTAGTAACATTATTCTGCCGGTTTTCCGTTCCATTTGATTTACTGAACCTTCCAGATGTTTTTAATGCTGATGGCTTACCATTAGGAGTAGTTGTGGTTAAGCGCAACAATTGAGAAATCTCATTTTGATTTTGAGAAGCAGCAGGTGTCCTGGATTTTATGGGGGTGACATTCCCAGTAACATTACTATAATTTGTCTTATAATTTGTCTTCCCAGTAGTCTTAATAAGTAAAGTATTACTGTTGATACCTTTGGATGAAAATGGAGCATTATTACTTTTTGGTGGCAAGTATACAGCATTTTCTGTTTTAGGTTCATAAACATTATTTGTCTTAGATTTCTCAGTTGATCTAGTTACAATTCGGGGCTGGAGGGTTAATCTTTCTTCCACTAGTGTACTGTCACTGCCATGGATTTTATCTATATTGGATTCTACTTTCCTCGTTGCTCTTCCTTTTTGGAGGGTCAACTTAATTTCTGATGTATATGCAGGTAAAGCACTGGACAATTTATTACAGGCAGAAACTACATAGGTCCTATTTATTTCTTTAGTCTTATTCAAAGGTTGTGAAAGTGAACTAGTTCTCTCATATTCTAATACACGGTGTTTTAATTGTTGTCCAAATCCAGGTGTTGAAGAGACATTTCCTGAGGGTTGTTTTTGTGAAGATCCACCAAGCTCACTAACGTGGCTTTTCTTAGGAATAGAAACGATAGACATTAAGACTAAATACTACTAACTACAACTGTAGAAGTGAAATTATCTCATATAAGGTCTGCCTGAAAAAAAGAATTGGCATCAAATCTCACTTTCTGTATAATGTAAACAAAATGTGTCATGATGGCATCTGCAAAAAAAAAAGAAAAAAGCATTGTTATTTTCAGATGAAAAAAAAATCAAAAATAAATTGTGAGGATTGTAGGTGGTAGCAATCAAATAACTAATAATTCAAACTTGTAAAATATCTCTTAAATTTCAAATAAGACTGTACTGCTAGAAAGGGCTTATTAACTGGTGGCATTTATTTCTGACTAAATCATATTTATCCATCTATTTCACAATATTTATAATCTTTCTTATTCCTAACATATTCAAGTAGGGTACAACAAAGCTAAAGCAAAGAATTTCTGTTACTAAGCAAAGCAGGTGTTGAGTGGTTAACTGAATCACACTCAATTTTACCACATTTTTTTGCCACGGTTGTTAATTGAATCATGTGGTCATTAAGCAAATCCAACTTCCCCCATTGACTTTGCTTGTCTGAAGATGGCTGGGACAATTGAAAATGGTAATCACATGACCCCAGGACGCCAGTTACCCAAGCACTCGAATTTTGATCACATGACCATGGGGAAATTGCTATGGTTATGTTGCTTTTTTCATTATTGCTGTAACTTCAATTACTAAATGAATGGGAGTATAAGTGAAGGACTACTTGTAATATCTTTTTTTTTAAAGTCAACGATAAAATTAAACTACTGTAAGCTAATGTCCAAATTCACAGTGGAGTAAGATTGTTTGGGACCCACTTACAAAACATATTGAGGACAGGAATTTCTCTTCTTCCAGAGAAAGGATACTCCACAAAATGAGAGTCTCTACTGAAAAGTATATAACTGAGATGTAAATGGGATATAAAAATCAAACTTTCAATCTGCTTTTCTTTAAAAATGAAGAAACGTGAAAAGCATTTTTACCTCTTAAAATACAGTACTTCAGAATAGTGAATTCATGACAGTATAGCAGCAAATTATTAATTGATGGATTGTGTGGAAAGGGGAGTTTCTGCAGATGTTATATAAAACTTCTGTACAATTATGAAAGTTGTACAAACCCCATCTTTTAGCTCAATCTGTTATTGATATTATTTTTGAAAAGGCCTGAATGCTTGATCCACAATCATAAAATTAGTATCAAATCATAATTCCTTAGAATTCACTGAGTAAGGGAGGAAAAAAAACATGACACAGTTTTCAAATTA
Organism: Sibynophis collaris; assembly: GCA_036250565.1. Lineage (NCBI taxonomy): Eukaryota > Metazoa > Chordata > Lepidosauria > Squamata > Sibynophiidae > Sibynophis > Sibynophis collaris. The sequence continues at coordinate 458,566 of JANHFK010000852.1, forward strand.
AAGAAATCCTTCCTGAAGGGACTAAAAAAATGTTTTTCAAACTTAGCAACTTTCAAGATGAATGAACTTCAATTCCCAGAACTCCCCAGCCAGCATGCGGACTGGGGGAAATTCTGGGAGTTGAAGTCCACACATTTTAGTTGCCAAGGTTGAAAAACACTGAACAGGAACGATAGGCACTTCTGAATCTCCGGATGTTGCTAGCCTACAATTCCCACCATGTGTAGGGACGATGGCATTTGCATTAAAATTGCATTGAAACATTTGGGAACCCTCCAGTTCCCAAACCCCGACATTACAAGAAACAATAACGGGGCTTTACAGTATTTCTCGCATGGTAAAAAAAAACAACTGCTTCAAAACAGACCCAATTAAAGAAGCGGCGGGCTATAGAAATCTAGTAAAGAAGGGAAAAGCATGTCCAGAAGTGACCTTTTCGCGCATTACTGCTTACCTGCCCTTCGACATTAAACCAACAGACTATCATTTCAGCTGCACCTCCGACTCTCTTTTTCGAATGCGCCGCGATGCTCGCTATTGGTTGAGAGGGTGGATGACATCACACGCGGCTCCGAAAGCAGGGAAGACGTAGTCAAAGAATCACTGTTCGGGCGCAATAGCGACACCTCTGGTTCTGAAGTGAACACTTTCCGTTGCTGGCAACCGAGACTAAATACTAAGTGAATCGAATACCTGAGCACGGTACTTGAGAGAATGTTTTTCTTTCTTCCCCATTTCAGTGGGAAGATCCATAAAGGAGGCCGGGTGAAAAAATAGAGGAACGGCTTCAGGGTGGCTTTTCTATTCTTTTAACTTCTAACGGTAAAACTAAATAAAATTGCTGCTTGTGCCCGAAATCTCCGTAATAAAAACCACTGTTTTCCATGTACCTTCATAAGATGAAGCTGCAACTGTGAAACGGACATCCCAAACTTTATTTCAGATGTTTGGAACTGTAGAAAACTAGCATATGGTCGAAGAGAAAAGTATTAATTTCTATAAAATCTCCATATGAATAGTTGTGTTTGTGTGTCTGTGTGTTAACGGAATTAACAACAAATAATAAATTATGTGATGTCTTTAAGAGTCCCTTGGAAGATAACATAAAAGGTATTCCTAGAATATTTAGTCTTCTTTAAATTGGTATGTGTGTATGTGTTTAAATTTCATTTCCTGATATATTTGTTCAGTTATGCAAGTTTGTTATAGTTTGCAGCAATCCAACCAGCACACAAGTAAATAATTCAGCAGGGTTCATTTACATAAGAAACTTCTTTATATACAGTACCATACAGCAGAAGCCAGAACCAGAACTCAGAATCCAAAAGTACAGATTCAATAATCACAGAAGCAATAGAATCACAGAAGCACCTGTGAATCAATGAACCTAAGCCACGCCCAGGCTCCGAGCCATCTCAGTGACCAAACAGTCCTCATTGACTGACCTGTTACCATGTCTATTCTGCTTCATGAATACATCTTATACACTGACAAAAGTTGATACCTAATTCCAGCTAAAATTTGCTTCAATTTGCCTACTGATTGTATATGAGAGGCTAATAATTAGATAACAGAATGGTGTCACCATTAAGGCACTCCTATCTAATGTCCAATTTTCAACAATTCAACTGACCCTTTCCATTCTTTTTTCTGACATGATCTTTCACTCCTCCAAACTTGCTTGAAAGACAAATGTCTATTCTACCTATGCAGATGATGTAACACTTTAAAGAATGCCAAGCGGTCTTTAAAAAGCACTGAGGCCCTAGCACGGTGTTGCAAAGAAATGGGCTGGAACTCATTTATTAGAAAATTAAAATTAAAGCATTTTAAAATGTGTTGGTTCATAAAGAGAAAGTAATATGTTAATATCTAGGACACTTATTCAATTAAGTACAATATTTGTTAATTGAAGGAAGTCTACTTGTCCTCCTATATAAGCTCTCAGATGGCAGCTAGGTAGAATATGATCAATATCTGCCAGGAAGCACCACATTCACATTGAGGGAAAGATACTCTGCCCCATTTAAAGATAAATTGGCAGATAAATTGTGAATCCTGCTCAAAGTTTTCCAGCACTGGCGGATAGCATCAAAATCTGCTAATTTTTGGATAGGGTCAGTTATATTCTTTCTGGAGTCTGGACGTTCACTAATTCAGTTTTTTTCCCGCTGGGATTTTGCACCAAAGTTAGTATTGTGCAACTGCTGTGCAGAGGGGGAGAGAGTGTTTCCTGGATTTAAACCCCCAAATTGATAAGTATGGCATATCAGAGTTTACCAGGTTTTAAAATTGAATCTGTAATTTAACATATAACTTCTTGAATTTCTCATACCTTAAAAAATTGACCACGCATCTGCATATTACGTGTATCATACTATTATGCTCTTTTTATACAGCTTTACTGCTGCTATCCATGTCTTTCATGCTATGTCTTACCTTATATACATATATATAAAAGCGAAATATCACTCACGCATCATCATGAAAGCTCCAGAACCGTAAAGCCTACAAACTTGAAATTTGCCACATACCGTATTTTTCGGCATATAAAACGCACCTTTTTACCTCCGAAAAGAGGCTCAAAATTTGGGTGTGTCTTATATGTCGAAGGTAGCTCCACCCACTCACTGGCCCCCACCCTTCGGACGTTTTCGCCGAGCTTCTGCGCGCTAGGAGATGGGCGCCAGGAGCAATTTCTTCTCTCCAGTTTCTTCTGGTGAAGCTCAGCGAAGAAATGGGGGTGGGGAGAATGCTCCGTTTCCTCTCCCCCCATCTCTTCACCAGAAGAAACCGGAGAGAAGAAATTGCTCCTGACGCCCATCTCCTAGCGCGCAGAAGTTCGGCGAAGAGATGGGGAGGAGAGGATACGGAGCATTTTCTTCTCGCCCGTTTGTTCTGGTGAAGCTGGTGAAGGTGGGGGGGAATGCTCCATTTCCTCTCCCCCATCTCTTCACCAAAAGAAACCATTGGCCATTTGTCTGTGTCCGCTAGTCCACCAGCTGTGGCAAGGGCGTGGCTACGAACAGGGTCGGATTGTGGCTCCTACCCTGCTGGCAGCTTCATTGCCCTCCTCGCGCAGCGGCTCCTGTGCACTGCCCCCGACGCCACCTTGCTGCCCGGCCTGGCCCCAATGCGCTGCACTCAGCCCTCTCCGGCCAGAAAGGAAGATTTCCTGGACAAAGCAGACGTTCTGTGTGCACGCCTTTCTGTGCGCTCGGAGCTCAGGCGGAGAGGGGGAAACGTGCACTCCAGGCTCCCGCCCTTTCTCCCCAAAGAAAGATGTGCGAGCGGAGCATCTACCTTCTCCGTGCGCCTTCCGCTCGCCCATCGGAGGACAGGGCAATTCGCTGCAAGTAGAGTTAACGTGAGCGGAAGGCGCATGGACAAGACAGACACGCTGCTCCACTGCCTTTATTTGGCCTCGAAGGCCAAGGCGATTTGCTGCGAGGAGGGGAAAGGTGAGCAGAAGGTACACGGACAAGGCAGACACTCTGCTCTGCTCGGAGCTCAGGCAGGGAGGGGGAAGCGTGCACACAGAGCGTCTGCTTTGTCCAGGGAACTGCTTTGCTCCGTGCATCGCCCGCTCGTCCTTCCTCCGTGCCCTCCTCGCACAGCCGAGGGATCCTGGAATGCACGCTTCCCCCTCCCCGCCTGAGCTCTGAGCGTCTGCCTTGTCCACGCGCCTTCTGCTTGCCCATCGGAGGCCAGGGTGATTCGCCGCGAGGAAGGGAAAGGCGAGCGGAAGGCGCACGGACAAAGCAGATGCCTGCTCCACTCGGAGCTCAGGCTGTGCGAAGAGGGCAAGGAGTCTGCCAGCAGGATCGCACCTGCAATCCCACCCTGGTCGCAAGCACACCTCGCCGCTGTGGTGGATGAGCGGACACAGACAAGATCCCCCGTTTTTCTGGTGAAGCTGGCAAAGGGGGGGGAATGCAAAGGGTGGGGCTACCTTCGGCATATGAGACGCACCCAAATTTTGAGCATCTTTTCGGGGGTAAAATGTGCGTCTTATATGCCGAAAAATACGGTACTTTATATTCTCCTTGTTAGTGCAGACTTTCTGTTTCCTGAAAGAGCTTCTTTCTCTTTTACAACTTCATGGACTCTGCTAGAAGGCATATGACTTCTTCCTATCCATTGAAGCATGCATATTGAAAGAAATCTAGAGAAAGACATTACTAATTTTTTTTGCCTCCCTATAGTTGTTCTAGTCCAAAAATGTAATCAGTGAATCAACTAATAAAAAAGAATGTATCATTTCTAACTTACTATAGAAAAAAAAATCTCATAAAACTAGCCCTTGTCCTGAAAACAGATGTTCAAAGGTTTAAATCTTCTCTATCCATCACCACACTGTTAGATGGGAGAATGAGCTGTATTAGCATTTTTTTGCGAAGCCATGTACACTGTCAGCCAGTTTAGAACAATAGTAACAGACATTAGTTGATCAATTTTGATCTTCAAAATGCCTATTACTCTGTACAGTGGTGCAGGCTATCAGTAATGATTCCACAGCATTTTTGTTCCATTTATAGAGCCTTATCAGTCACAAAAGATTTAAGTTTAACCATCAATTCTAACATTAAACGGACTAAAAGTTTTTGAATATGACTAAATAAATTATAGATTTCTGTTCTTATTCTATAATGTTGTGTAGAAATACTGAAGAAAATTTATTGTTGCCAATGGTTGCTTATCTGTCTCATTTAGTCCAGAACAGACAGACCTCTCTATATACTTATGGAATCCTCTAAAATGTTGGTATTAAATTTTGATGGACCCTGTTCTACCTACTCCTATTTCCTTCCCTCTCCTTTTTCCTGTCCTATCTGTTTTCTTACCTGCCAGCTGTACATCTATCCCCTCAGTACTTCCTGTTCTCATTTCTGCTTTGACCATTAGCCCACACAAAACCTGCTCTCTGTTGCTTGCCTGCTTACTTTTCTCCTCTCAGCAAAGGACAAAGCAGCCACACTACTGCTGATTCAGATAACAGGACAAGACTCATATTGTCCCAGGGGTTCCAAAGACCTGTGCAATTAGTTAATTAACAAAACATTGGATTTTGAATGGTTTCTTTTTGTGAAGGGAAGATTTTTTCTGAAGGCAAAATCAGGAATTGGCTGTCAGCTAACCTCCTTAAATTAACTAGTAGATCTATGCACACTTTACAAATGGTCCTTGGTTGAAGACAATAATTGGGATATGATTTTTTTGCTTAGCAATGCAGTCATAAAGCATGACATTGCATCATTGCATGGCTTAGCAACAAATTCTAGCACCTCTTCTTGCTGTTGTTAGGGATTCATAGGTTGTTAAGCAAATCCCAGGTATTTTACAGATAGGCAATTAAGGTGCGGCAGGGCCTGAGGTGGCTGCTGCCAGCAGGGGAGTGTGCATCAGTAGCCACTCTGACAGGGCTGGGACACTCTACCTGGAGTGTGGTAGAGCTGGTGATACAGCAGTGAAATCCCCCTGGTTCCATCTGGCTCGCTGAACCAATAACTCTGGTCATTATGTCCTGTTCTTTTAACCATCTCTGCATGTGCAGAAGAGGTACATGCATAGCGTGCTGTCCCTCCCACACAGGAGCACGCCCAAACTGGTAGCAAAGGTAAGTATATTTCACTGCTGTAGGGAAGGATGCAAACAACTTAACAAGGAGATTTCAGTCTTCCCTGACCGTTTCCCCATTGACTTTGCTTGTGGGAAGCTGGCAGCAAAGGTCACAAAAGGTGATCATGTGATTGCAGGAGACTGCAATCATTACAAGTGCAAACTGGTTGCCAAGCACCCAGATCACAATTATATGACTGCAAGCGAGACTGCTAACTGGAACTTCAGTGACCAATTGTAAGTACCATTGATTCAATGCCATTGTGACTTTGGTTGCTGAATGAGTGGTCACTTTGATCATTGAATGAGTGGTCATTAAACAAAGACTACCTGTTTAATTGAAAGGAATTCTTCAGAATTTTCAACTATTACTGTAGTAATATACAACACTAGAAGGAGCAATATCACTATGGTTTGCAGCAATAGATCATCAGTTTGTAGAATTTGAACTTGATGTTCTTGATAAAAGAGAGAAATTATATTTTTAAGTAATCAAATTATTTAGAGTCCTATTTTCTAGATGTTTCTGCTGCTCCATTTTTATTATATAAAAGTTGAGCTTGATAGAATTAAGTTTGTGTATATGTACACTTTTTCTGACATACAGCAAATCGCATATCACATTTGGAGCTGTGGCCATAATATATTTTGAAAACTTTCATTATTCAAAAAAAGAGGAAGAATATGTTGGAAGAGCTGTGCCTTCAAATATTTCCCTGGTTTTAAAAGCCAGTTCTCCTTTATTAATAACAGCAGCATTTTCTTTGAAATTATAACCTTAATCTATATACACAGTTGCATTTATGTTCTGTTGTGATAATAAAATCTACATTGAGATAACTATCCTATTAGAGGTTAACTTTGTCAGTCTTCTGACAAAGGGTTAATCTATTAATTCATCAGTTTTCATAGACTAATCCAGGGGTGAAATGTACTTACCTTTCCTACTGGTTCGGAAGGGCACGCACCAAAGTCACGGCCAATTTTTGACCCTCTGCTCATGCTCAGAGGGATTTGCGCATGCACAGAGGATTAAAAACCAGGAAGTAACGACGGGTGGCCAGAGTCTCGCTTTGCCGCCGCTACCGATTCGCCAGACCACATGCTGCCACCACACGCACAAGCCAGTACTGCTGTAAGCCATGTAATCATTAAAGTTTGCAGCATTCATTCCATAATGGTCACTACCAGCAAGGCAACACTCCTTTAGTCCTAGGTATTTTCTCTAGGCTGAGAAATTCAAAGAACTCCATAGGAATATCACTAGACAACAAAGATTTTGCTTCCTGAACACTTTGAGGTGTATCTTACAAATTTTTGGCTGCTAACCATGAAAATAACCTGCAATTTAGTCTCGCTTATACCATTTTATAGAAATCTTTTTACACAGCAGCAGTATATATCCTATATCAGTTGACTGCACACAGGAAAGAAATATATGAACACATAGAACTGTTGTTGAAGTACATCCTGTATATCAAATAGAACTTGAAATAACTGGAGATCTAAAAGTAGTGGAGATTCTGGTACTTCGAATGCAGCTTGGATATACCAAGTACTGTTGTTACGTATGTGAATGGGACAGCCATGCAAGAGTCACATTAATAAGAAATGGCCACTTTGAAAAGTTTGGTTTTAGAACTGAAAAACATGGCACATATAACTTTTGTTGACCTGACAAAGATATTTTTGCCTGTGCTTCACATAAACTAGGACTGATGAAAAACTTTATGTGATGAATAAGGAAGGTGAAGATTTTCATTATTTGAGATGGATATTTCCAAGAATAACTAATGTCAAGTTAAGGAAGGCATTTTTGTAGTCCATCAGAGCAGACACAACATTCAAGACAAGTGGATTAAAAGTGAGGCCAGAAAAAAATCATCTGGAAAGCAAGGATGTGATTGAGTTTTCCTGGCAACTAAAGTGTACCAAACTACATTCAGCTGGTTGACAAACTTCTTACAGCATATAAGGCCATGAAGTGCAACATGTCACTAAAGATTCATTTTCTACATACACACTTGGATTTCTTTCCCAAAACTCAGTGATGAACATGCTGAAAGTTTTCACAAGAATATTACCAGAGTGGAAAAAATGGTATCAAGGCAACTGGAATCCATCAGTGCTGGCTGACTATCATTGGACACTGCAGTGAGATGCATTAGACACTGATACAAAAATCAGCAGCTAAACACTTTTATCCTTATTGAACTCATGCACCATGTTAGAAACATTTGATTAAATAAATTATTATAACCATATTTCTCAATATTACTTTGCATACAATCATTCTGAAATTATATTTGTGTTCTGTTTGAAAGGGGTATGTCATAATGAACTGCTGCAATGTGCTCTACATGGGGCTACCTTTAAAGAATATTCAAGGTATTATCACTTTTAAAGCCCTTTGTGGCACAGATCCAGGCTATCTAAGGAACTGTCTCACCATATGGGAATAGCCCTCCACACCTTTGTTGGCAGAAGGGGCATGCTGCAGACCCCATTGGTAAAAGGATTTTGGTTGACAAGTCCAGAAAAAAAGTATTTTCTGCCATGGCTCCCATCATCTGAAGCATTGTGCCTCCTGAAGCGAGATCCACACTCACCCTTTTGGCCTTCTAGAAAGGATTGATGACATGGCTGTGCCAACTGGCTTGGGATCCCAATATGGGTGTGGCATTTTGGAAGTGGCTAATGGAACAAACAGCATATACATTTAATAATAGATAAATGAAAATAAGTTTTTCAGGAAGCAAAACATTTGAAAAAAGTGTCCAGTTTATTGAACATGGATACAAATTGTAACTTTCATTTAAGTATTATTAACAAAATAACCTACCATATTGCTGATGTTCACTAGACTACAGCTAGTGCAGAATGCGGCCGCGCGGGGGATTTTGGGAGCCACTAGAAGCTCCCATATAACACCTCTCCTGCG